>JALLOT010000242.1:7720-23091 GCA_036939595.1 Thalassiosira livingstoniorum | reverse complement strand
TCTGCCCCAGTAAATACCAAGTGCTGACCGTATCCGACATACCATGTGCTTTGTTTGGCTGGATACAGTTGGCATCTTGTTTGTTTCCAACTCCAGGGTCGCGCAATGGTGGTGACAGATGACAATTGTCAATGATGTTGTATGCGGCTAATACTGGTTGATCGCTGTCGTTAAGGGTGCATATACCATAGAGAGTTGATAAGGTCGATGACTATGCATCACAATATTATTGGCTTGGCTTCAAAGGCATTTTTCGAGACAGCTTCTGCTGTGGTGGAGAGGTCCATAGGCCATTCCCATGCTGGGGGAGCCATCAGACATCACCAGTAGAGCAAGCGATAGGAGCTGGCACTAAAAGATCCTCAATTTTTTGTGACACAAAAAGAAGCCGTTCGTCAATTTCATGTGAGACAGAGGGTGTATCAATTTAAACAACCCACCAACCCCCAGCAAGCTCCGCCACCCGCCACCAACCAACCAACTGCCGACAGATGGCCGATGCGACCACCGCCCGCCTGGCCGCAAGCCGCCATCAGCCATCAGCCATCAACCACACAATAATCAATATTAGCCGCTTGCTCAGCTAGCTGTTACTGCTTATTATCACTTTTGAAGGTTGACTATTATTTTGTGATAGATGGCTATTCATTCATTTTTGATTTTTTGCTTGTAAAAAAAAACACGGACAACATAGATTTATTAACAAAAGGAAACTACACATCAAAAAAGTCCAGTGAAGCAATTTAGGATCTGAAATTTATCACATGCTGTTTTTTACATATGATATATTCAAGCAGCAAAAAATAATTGTTTAGGGAACATTGGGGTGAAGGACTGGAAAACGTAAGCCAAAAATGTGGATTAGGTTGGAATTGGAGATTTAAGCTTGAATTACCATACATACCTTACTTTAAACCAAACATTGAAGGATACCAGATGCAAACTATTTGGCACCATTTTAAGAGCCACCAAATCAAGGTTGTTGTGAATCTGTGCTCAAATAGTTTGCACTCAATGGCCTTCAAAACTTTTTTGCCATTTAATGAGAACTTTTGTAATAACTCAGATCAGGGATAAATTTATTCTTTTCGTACCTATCTTGATACTGTAAAATTTACCACACAAAAAAAATTGTCAAAATAGAATATTCTCTAGTTACAGCACTTTAATCTCTAAAAATGTATACGTTCTCTGACCCTTTGCATGTTGACATCTTTTTTACAGAGTCAGTACTTAATGATACTACAAAATCTGTTGACATCCCAAATTGTTGATGAAAGAAGAGTCATTTTCTCTGGAAAAAAAATATTTTTTGAAATTTAAAATTGGAGAAAATGTCTAAAAAAATCATTGGGTTGGTAAAAAGTATCCTAGAGTAAGATCCACTAAAAGCATACATACACATGCACATACATAAGCAAGTACCATTATTGTAATAAAACTGAACCTACTGGTTAAAATCAATCTCTTTTGTTCAATGACTGATAAAAAACATCTATAAAAAAATAAAAAATAGCAATAGTCATTTTTGAAAACCTCTTGAGATATATTGGTACAAATCTTATAACATAGTATGGTAAATACCGCCATCAACCATATGACAATATCGATAGTTAGATTTAGTATCAAGAAATAGTGGTAATTTTGAAATTAGCCCCCTATTTTAGAAGTATCCATAGTAACAAATATCTATATTTTATTACAACCATGGATGTACATTTGAAAAGAACCATGGATCATGACTTGTTATCATTTGAGACTTGTCATTACCACTTTTAGAACTTGTTCAGATACGACTAAGATTGTTTCTACTTTTAAGACAATATACTAACTCATTTGTTAAAATTGATGAACACATTACGGGCATCATTCAAGACTTCACAATCCCTATCCATGACTGACTAAGTTGTGAAGATGGTACCGACAAGTCTCATATAGGCAGCTATAAGGTAAGTACCATACAGATAGATTCACGTTTTTGTATGTGATTGTTACCATATTTTTTAGTGGGAGTACAATACTTAGGCAAGGGCTAGTTAGGGCTATAATGGAGTTTGTGTACATACATCATAAGAAGGAGTAAAAAATAAATAATAATAGATGTTGTGTACTAATGAATAAAATAATAAGTAGCATGACAATTCTAAGTAGTAAGTACCTAGAGGGGTATTTTATCTGGTTACACCAAAAAATTGTATGAAATCACTTATGATACAATAAAGCTGTTGAGAGAAGAACATCAACTTTTGCCCTCTGGAATGAATGATATTTCTCCTTTACTAAACTATTTTACACAATTTTACAGTATATTTTTACGGACTTAAAACATTTGAGAGGGTGGGTGAAATTTGGGGGTCTATCATGCGTTAACCGTTAACCGACCTGCCTTAAAACGAGAACACCATCACGCACACACCATTCAATCTCATCCAATCGATCCAAGCTGATTAGCTGATCCAAGCCAAGCCAAGCCAAGCCAAGCCAAGCCAATCTACAATCCACAAACAACAATCCAAGAAAACAGACGGACTATCATCAAATCCAAGGTCAATTAGAGACGAAGAACGCAACACGCAACACCGGACCATTTTAATTCAGTAAATTGGTGAATCAAGATAGATCAAGATGCGATTTGACATTGCCATCTCCGCCATTTCGGCGATCTTTGCCATCTCGGCCATTACCTCGGTGGAGGCATTCCAGGCTCCGAATGCCGTGAGGATCTCCACCCGTACGAGCGGGGCATCACCAACATTCACATCATCCACGGCATGGCCAGCAGCAGCAACGTCCGCAGTGTCGCTAAAACTTGCCAAATCGCCAAAAAAGTCAACAACGTCCATTTTTCAATCTAGCGATGCTGCCGCCGAAGCCGAGGACCCATCACCCTCGCCATCCCCATCATCATCATCATCGTCCTCGTCGACGGTGGGGGGAGGTACGGCCAGCATCCCGAATGAGATCTTCAACTTGGTCAAGTCCATCGTTGGGGCGGGGGTCCTCAGTCTGCCTGCCGGTGAGTTCTGGCGTTTTTGATCAGATCTCAGTCTGGAATTTCTATTTTCAATAGTTTGGTTTTATTATTTTTCCATGCCACTCATTTCCATCATTTTTTATTCCATTTCCATCCCATTTCCACCATTCCAACCCACAATTTCCACCCCCTTCCAACCCACCAGGAATCGCCGCCTTCGGCAATGCCCCCAGCGCCGCCCTCCCCGCCATCTTCCTCATCACCCTCATTGGCTTCTTTTCCGGGTATGGCTTCTCCTTGATCGGGAGGGTGTGTTCGTACGAGGGGAGTACGAGTTATAGGGGGGCTTGGGATAAGAGTATTGGTGGTGAGTGGAATGGAAATGGAATATAATGAGTGGCCAAGGAATGAAATGAGTGAATGTTGTGAGGTAGTGGCAATGGAATGGAATAGAATGAGTGTCATTGTTGAGAGTGTTGTGAATGTTGTGAAAGTTGAGAGGTGGTGGCGAGAATAGAAAATGAAATTATTTGAATTGGAATTTCCACATCACAAATTCTATTGGGAAACGAAATTGATGGGTTCAATTGCTTCATTGCCCTGTCCCCTGTTGACCCTCCTTTGATTTCTGCTTTGAACTTTTACTTTATTCCATTCTAATTTTTCTCAATTGTACTTTTTTCTGTCATTTTTCGTCAATGAATGATTTCAAAATTGATTCACCAATGCTCTATCCATTATTACAACTTTTCCTATTCCATTGCATCGCCACGACAAATGAATACTCTACCTCACCCCCCACGCAACACTCTACCCCCGCTCTCCCCTTAGAATCCACCTCCTGGATCCCCGCCGCAACCTGCACCCTCAAAACCTGCTTCGCCGTCCTCGCCTACTCCATGATCCTCGCCGACACAATCCAATCCCTCGCTTCCTCCGTCGGTCTCGTACTGTCTCGCAATGCCGCATTGGTGGGGATCACCAGCACGGTGTTGTTGCCATTGTGTCTATTGAAGAATTTGAGTAGTTTGGCGCCGTTTTCGTTGTTGGGGAGTTTGGGGATGGGGTATACGGCATTGGCGATGGGTTGGCGGTATTTCGATGGGAGTTACAAGCTCGGAACTGCCGCTGTGAAAGCATCCAAGACTACCAAGGCAGTAGCCGCAATTCCAGCAGGAAAGTTCCTTGCAAATGTGCCCCCCCAATACCAACCCCAATTCGGACCATTCGGCGCCCCCTCCGCACTCACCCCCAATGTATTCATCCTCATCTGCATGCTCTCCACTGCGTACATGGCCCACTTTAATGCTCCCAAGTTCTTTGTCGAATTGAAGGACAATACTATCAAGAGGTACAACACCGTGGTGGGGACGAGTTTTGGGATAAGTGTCTTGTTGTTTGGGTTGATTGGAAGTTTGGGGTTTTTGACTTTTGGTGGGAATTGTAGTGGGTTGATTTTGAATAATTATAGTAATGGGGATTTATTGATGGGGGTTTCGAGGATTGCGGTGGCGGTTAGTCTTATCTTCTCGTGAGTTACAGAATGAATTATGAGTGGAGTGTTTGTCATGTTCGCATGTTCGCATGATCGTCATTTGAGTGTCCGGTTTCTATCATATTCTAACCCCCTTCTCTTCCACTCTTCGCACCGCGTCTTTCCCGCTCTTTCCCCATCTTTTCCCTCCCTCATTCCATCCCCCATCTCTATCACCTTGCTTACCCTAACCCGCCCTTCAGCTTCCCCCTAGCCTTCGTAGGCGCCCGCGACGGCTGGCTCGACCTCCTCTCCATCCCCCCCGCTCGCCGTACCCCCTCCCTCCTCAACCAATTCACATTGGCCATACTTGGTGGCATCACTTTGATTGCGTCGCAGTTGAAGGAATTGGCATTTATAATGAGTTTTGCAGGTGCGACTTTGGGGAATGCTTTGATTTATGTGTATCCGGCGCTTATGTTTCGGGGGGCGGTGAAAAAGATGGAAAAGAGGGGTGAGAAGTCAGACAAAGAGGTGGAGGGATTGAAGAGGGAGGTGCCGTTTGCCATGTTTTCGGCGGGGTTGGGTGTGGTGATGGGTGCGATTGGGACGAAAATGGCTTTGGGGATGCTTTAGTGAGTTGGAGCATTGGTTGGGGTGTGTGACAGGTGACGACAGGCAAAGACACAGTACATATATATTATGTTGTGATGATTTGGGACAAGAAGAGATTGAAGCAAAGACTTATGAGTATGAATTTTGCTTCTTTTGCATGTAGAATTGAACCAATTAATGGCTCAAGTAGTATGTAGTAGGAATAAAATAAATGTTTTTCCATTTCAAAAATGTAAGTACCATGCTGCTCAACTCTCGTTATTAATTGAAGTACCATTTTCCAAATCAATTTGCCATTCAGCATCACTATATGTCATTTCCTGATACGGCTCAATAGAATCCTCATCGCATAACTCATGCAGATCAATCTCAAAGATCAAAATCAAAAAGCAGAACCAGAAAATAGCTTTTACGAAAACTTGTACTTGCATTCTAACACCCTCAATCTATTTGAATCTTTACTGTTTAAATTTTATCACGATTTCGAGAACTTTGGTTCTCAGAATCAATACCCTAACCCTCAATCTATATTCAACAGAAACTTAGGTTGGCAATTACACTGGCTAAGTATTTCAAAACACATTCAAGATACAAATAACAGATGTCTGGGGTCTTCAACAACCCAGCAAAAACAAAACAATGAGCAAGAGAGCATCCTCTCTGAGTTTCTTCAATGGCAAATTATTCCTATCTCATTTCCAAATCCTCTCCATGAACCAAATCCAGATACCCATTGTGCAACACAGGATCATCACCTTGCTTTTCTGGATTACCATCTTTTATCATGGAGCTAAATCCTGCTGATTCCATTTTAAATTGACTTGGTACTTAGGTAGTCACAATAAACTTAACCCTGATATCTCTCTAATCTTTCTGGTTGAAATTTAGGTAATCTTGCTGGTTAAAATTTAGCCTAAAAGAGATAATTTGATCAATATCAGAGGAAGGGAGAATTTCTAAGCTCAACAAACAACAAGTCACTACGCATTAAATTCCACAAACCCTTCGTAATGAAATTGAAACCCTCTCTCTACTCTCAGGACAAGACATGATTTGATCAAGTCTTCACAACTAGTCACTACTCTCAGTGACAAAAACTTTACTTTGTTTCTGTTTTCTATGTGGACACTGCATGCATTACCATTGTTACCCCATCCCCATCTTTTGTTATCAGAAGTTTTCTACAAATAATCAAGCATTAAACCATGACCAAGTGGAGTAAAATGCCTAGTCTGGTCAATCAGCTTCGTCATGTCCTTTTCCATTATTTGTGACATCTTTGTTCATGGCAAGGCCATTTTTCATCCCTTGGCTCAATGGATGCCAAAGTCAGAGCCATACCTGATGTTACACCACTAGAAACATTCTCTTATCTCATGTTCCACGCACTGTTCAACTTCCGCCTTTATTGGTTCCACTTTTCTATATCAGCAACAGCTCAAAAATATCAAATAGTCAATGTACTATTTCATCCTAGTAACAGGCATGCACCAGCATCCACAGCACATTCAAACAAGCAGGGGTGCCACTGCCACAATCTTTTTTATGCATCAGTCAACCAAGTCATTGGTGTCAACTTTGTCAAGTAGTAAGTACTCTCTGTGAAAAAATCTTCAGTCAATTGAACCAGTGGACCTACTTGAGGAGTTTGATGGTGTACTACTTGAGCACACTTCACCTTTTTTAATATCAATGTCTTTGATTGTTGTTTCTCACTGTTAGCTGAATGAGACATTTGAAATTAATGTCAAAAGAAAATTCATCTTGAATTCTTCAAAATATTTCATTGTAACCATATCTAACATAAAGTGCCTGAGTCCATCTGTGAAGTCCTCATCCAAACTGACATAATATCTCTTGGGACATGTAAGTAGATAGAATTGATAAAAAGAAATTCCAGACCTTTTAGATGCTTGTTGAGGTGAAGATGCTGATAGAATAACCTCATACCAGAATCTGAGCATGAATCAGCTTGTATCTTCAAAATTATTCATTAATTTTACACATCATCACCACTTTCACTCCTTCCTCTCCTTGGAAGCTGCACCACAACAGAATTGACCGTTTTCATGGGATAGGGTTAGGAGTGGTGCCTAAACTAAAAATGGAATTGTCCTTATGCAAGACTACAATGTTTTCTTCCCATTCCCACTGTCAATAAGAACTATCTTGTAGCTTTGAAAAGTCTCCATGAATTTTACATAACATCACCACTTTCACTCCTTCCTCTCCCCAGAAGTATCATCAATACAGAATTGGTCATTGCCATGGGATAGGGTTAGGAGTAGGGCCTAACATGAACCTGATGCAAGACTACAAGGTTCTCTTCTCACTGACAATAAGCACACTTGAAAAATGGTAGCATGTTTTGACCACTATCTTAAGAGAGGGACTCTTTTATAGCCCCACACCCCATTTTTGACACTCACAAAGGGGGTAATATCATGTCTGCCAGGGTCACAGCCAAAGAGTATTGTGACATGTGTGAGGTACATTATGATGTGCATACTGGAAAAAGGATTACCAATAACTGTTGAGACTAAATATTAGGTCATGGAGCTGATAGCTATTGTTATTAGAAATTATGAGGTTCATCTATGTTGTAGCTGATGGAGATACTGCTATCTGTGGACTCAAGGAGAGGGACCTGTCTGTCATTGGGAGCAGGGAGCTACATGTGTAGCCATATGGGAGCATTCCAATACTCAATTTTTCCAGCTCTTCAGGACAAAAAAAGAACAAGAAAATTCAAAACCAATATTTTTAGTGGTTCATACTTTTTGCCAATTCTGTTGACATACTGTTATTGAAAGCTGGATTTGTTCTTCACTAAAGCTAAAGCACTCACAGCTAGATTTCAAAACTTGACAAACTCCAGTCAAGTGTTGATCATTTTGATAAAGATTTTATTGAAGATTCTTGTATATTTCTGACATGGACTTATACTTTCAATAGTGTGAAATGCTATGTAATTATTGATTATTTAACAAATGTTGTAATTAGCCTTGGTTTCATTCATTTTTGTCATCAATTCATTGAGAAATTAAGGAATTATTGAATTTATCGTGGCTGATAACCTAGACTATTTTTTTCAGAGCTATTTTGCTAGCAGAAATTTTACCCCAGATATTACGAATTATAAATTTTTTTCACTTTTTCATTGAAATAAAATGACTTTGACATTGATACAAAAGATTCATAATATGTTTTAAGTTTTAGTTTTCATCATTTTGGTCAGCATTTTCATAGACTTACTATAAAATCCACATACATAAAACATGTCAATGTGGTTCAAGTTTCTTGTGCATGATTCTTAGATGAAGGTTCCCATACAATATTACATGAATGCTATGATATCCATCATAATATAAGCCTCAAATAACATTTTAATTATTAATAATTACCCACATGTCATATTTAGTCTTGATTTTGTTCATTTTTGTCATCAATTCATTGAGAAAACATGGAATTATAGAGGTTATTATGGTTGATAGCCTAGGTAATTGTTACCGTGCTATTTTGCTAATAAGTATCTTACCTCAAATGTTAAGAATTATATATTTCTTACTGTTTTATTGAAATAAAATGGCATTGACACTGACAATTAGGATTTATAAAATGTTTAAGTTTTGGATATATTCATGTTGATCATTTTTCAATCACCTACTATAAACCACATAGTAGGTACAACAGGCAAAAGATTTGTTCAAGTTAATGATACATTGTTTTTATGAAGGTTCCTATATAATTATAATCTTACATGAATGTTACCATATCTACTATTACAAAAGCATGAGATGTTGTTAAAATTATTGATGATTACATTTATGTTGTGTTTAGCACTGGTGTCATTTGTTTTGGTCATCAATTCATTGAGAAACTAAGGAGTTATGGAGGTTATGAATATTGATAACCTAGGTAAACTTTCAGTATAATTTTGCTAGTGAGAACCCTACCCCAAATGTTATATTTTTTGCATTTTACTGTTTCATTCTCATACAGTGACATTCATATTAATAATTATGTTTTGGAATAAGTTTTATATCTTGGTTTTATTCATTGAACAATAATTACAATGACCTACAAAAAACATAGATACAACATGCCAATTTTGGTTCAAATATGTGATGCATCTTTTACAAGTAGGTTCCTATATAATATTACATGAATATAACCATATCCATTATTATATGAGCATGAAGTAATATTTTAATTATTGATTATTACTCATGTGTTACATTTAGGCTTGTTTGTATTCATTTAAAACACCAATTCATTGAGAAACCAAAGAATTATGGAGGTTATCATGGCTGATAACCTAGGTAATAATTTCAGAGCTATTTTGTTAGTGAGAATCTTACCCCAAATAATGTGAATTATATATTTACTACTGTTTTATTGAAATAAAATGGCGTTGACATTGACCATTATGATATATAATATGATTTAAGCTTTGGTTTTATTCATTTTGTCCATCATTTTCATAGACTTACTATAAAAACCACATAGATACAACATGCCAATTTGTGTTAAATTTTTGATGTATTTTTTACATGAAGGCTCCTATACAAAGATAGGTCTAAAGTGATATTTGAATTAATTATTATTATGTACAAGTCATGACCAGCCTTGGTTTCATTCTATAGCTCATCAATTCATTGAAAAACCAAGGAATTACAGAGGTTATCATGGCTGATTACCTAGGTAATTTTTAGTAGTGCTATTATACTAGTGAGAATCTTCTTCCAAATGTTATGAATTATGTATTATCACTGTTTTATTTAAATAAAATATCATTGGCCTTGGTAATCATAATTAATGATATGTTTTAAGCTTTGGGTTTATTCAATTTGGCCATCATTTAATCAACTTACTATAAAAACACATTGGTACAACATGCCAATTTGGTTTAAAAATTTGATGTTTTTAAATGTATGTTCCTATCATGTAACATGAATTTTTCAACATACATCATGACAGGAGCATGAAATGACACTATAGTTATTTTCATTACTCATATGTTATGTTCAGATTTGGTTTCATTCATTTTGGCTATCAATTATTTGAGAAATCAAGGAATTATGGAGGTTATCATGACAGATGACCTATGTAATGTTGTCAGTCTCATTTTGCTAGTAAGAATATTGCCCAAAATGATATATATATATATATATATATTTTTATATTTTTCATTGAAGTAAAATGACATTGGCCTTGATAATTAGGATTCATAATATGTTTAATCTTTGGTTTTATTCATGTTTACCATCATTTTATAGACTTATTATGAAAACTACACAGGTACAACAATGCCAATTTGGTTCAAAATTTTGATAATTGATTTTACTTGAAGGTTTCTATACAATGTTACATGAATGCTACCAAATCCACTGTTATAAGAGCATAGAAGGACATTATAATTATTCTTTAATATTACTTATATAATATGTTTTGCCTTGGTGTCATTCATTTAAGTCATCAGTTCATTGAGAAACCAAGAAATTATGGAGGTTATCATGACTGATAATCTAGGTAATATTTTCAGAGCTATTTTGCTAGTGAGAATCTTACCCCAAATGTTATGAATTATATATTTTATACTGCTGTATTGAAATAAAATGGCATTGACATTGACCATTATGATATATTATATGTTTTAAGCTTTGGTTTTATTCATTTTGGCCATCATTTTCATAGACTTACGATAAAAAACACTGAGATACAACATGCAAATTTGTGTTAAATTTTTGATGTATTTTTTACATGAAGGCTCCTATACAATATTACATGAATGTTATTCCTACCATATCCTTTATGTTTTAATATGATTGAAATGGTATTTTAATTAATTATTATTACAAATAAGTCATGGCTAGCCTTAAATTCATTCCGTAATTCATTAATTCAATGAAAAACCAAGGAATTATAGAGGCTATCATGGCTGATTACCTAGGTAGGTAATTTTTAGGGCTATTAAAATAGTGAGAATCTTCCTCCAAATGTTATGAATTATGTATTATCACTGTTTTATTGAAATAAAATGCCATTGACATTGATAACCATGATTCATGATATTCTTTAAGCTTTGGGTTTATTCATTTTGGCCATCATTTAATCAACTTACTATAAAAACACAATGGTACAACATGCCAATTTAGTTAAAAAGTTTGATGTTTTTTACATGAAGGTTCCTATACGGTATTACATGAATTTTTCAACATACATCATGACAGGAGCATGAAATGACAATAGTTACTTTTATTATTCATATATTATGATCAGATTTGGTTTCATTCAATTTTGCTTTCAATTAATTGAGAAATCAAGGAATTATGGAGGTTATCATGGCAGATAACCTAGGTAATTTTGTCAGTCTCATTTCTTTGCTAGTAAGAATCTTACCCAAAATCATATGAATTATATGTTTTATTGAAATGAAATGGCATTGGCATTGTTAATTAGGATTCATAACTTGTTTTAAGCTTTGGGTTTATTCATTTTGCCATCATTTCATAGACTTATTATAAAAACTACACATGTGCAACAGTACCAATTTGGTTTAAATTTATGATAATTGTTTTTACTTGAAGGTTTCTACACAATATTACATGAATGCTACCAAATTCACCATTATAAGAACATACAATGACATTATAATTATTCAATATTACTTATATATTGTGTTTTCCCTTGGTTTCATTCATTTAAGTCATCAATTCATTGAGAAACCAAGGAATTATGGAGGTTGTCATGGCTGATAGCCTAGGTAGCACAGAATCTTACCCAAGATGTTATGAATTGATGTAAAATGGCATTGACATTGATCATTATGATTTGTAATATGTTTCAAGTTTTTGCTTTATTCATTTTGTCTATCATTTTCATAGACTTACCAATAAAATGATATAGGTACAACATGTCAATTTGTGTTAAATTTTTGATGTATTATGTACATGAAGGTTCCTATACAATATTTCATGAATTTTATCATATTTATTACAATGAGTATGAAATGATATTTTGATTATTAATAATTTCACATAGGTTTTGTTTAGCATTGGATTCATTGATTTAGGTCATCAATTCAGTGAGAAATCAAGGAATTATGGAGGTTATCATGGCTGATAGCCTAGGTAATTTTGTCAGTTCTATTTTACTAGTGAGAACCTTACCCCAAATTTTATGAATTATTTATTATCACTGTGTTATTGAAAAAAATTGTACTGATAATTCAATTGAATTGCAATAAAAACTACATAGGTACATTATGTCAATTTAGCTCAAATTTCTTTGGCATAACAACATGCATATTTTGTTCAATTTTTTGATGCATTATTGTCATGAAGGTTGCTACATAATCTTACATGAAAGTTTCTTTTTATATTATTGATTTAGCATAAAATGATATTCTTATATGTCATGATTGGCCTTGGTTTCATTTATGTGGATCATCAATTCATTGTGAAATCAAGAAATTATGGAGATTATCATTACTTACACCCTAGGTAATTTTTCAGAACTACTTTGCTACTCATCTCACCACAAATGTTATGAACTATATATTTTCACTGTTTTTTTAATAAAATGTTAGTGAGATTAGTAATTATGATTTATAATATGGTTTAAGTTTTAGTTTTATTCATTTTGACCTTCAATTTGATCATCAATACATCAATAAATCAAGAAATTGAGAAGAATATCATGGCTGATAAGCTAGGTATTTTTTTCTGTGCCATTTGCTAGTGAAAACTTACCCAAAATGTTAAGATTTATATTTGTTTTCACACTGTTTTATTGAAACAAACTGGCATTGACATTGGCAATTATGACATATAATATGTTTTAAAATTTTGGTTTTATTCATTTTGCCCATCATTTTCATAGGCTCACTATAAAAATCATATTGGCACAACGTGTCAATTTGGTTCAAAAACTAAATGCATTTTTAATACCTAAGTATTATTTCAAACAAAAATGATTAGTTAATTTTTTTGAAAATTTTGGTGAGATTGAAATGCAGATACAATTTTATCAAGCCCATACTCATCTTAGCACAATTATTTGCAAAGCTATTAGTTCAGATTGTATACATTTATGTAGGATATCCAATTACATATTATGATTATTATGAAAACCATCAATTAGTAAGGGTTGAAATGTAAACATATAACATAGACATGTCATTTCTTATTAATGCTTGTTATAGCAATATTTTTACTTTGAGATTCATCTAATATTCATAATTACTCATGAGCTGTACTAATTAAGAATCAAAAACCGCAACAGAAGTAACAAATATGGAAGGTCATTTGTACAACATTCCAAAATTCTGATAAATATTGATGGGACTGATTTTTTTGTTTCAATGATGTAAATAATTTTTGGGTCCAAGCTATTGGGGCTATTATCTAAAATATTGAAAAAGCAGATTATGCAATTAACCACCTTGCAGATATACTTCTGCCTATGCAGCCCTGCAATATATTTGACTCCAATAAATAGACCCAAAGAACAGACATTTCAAATCTGTCCATTAGGAATTTTAATGTGATTTTGTATCAATTATGTTACATTTTAATAACAGGACAAAAGTGCCACAAAACAACAAACCACATTCTAGCAAAACCATTTCTACCATATGATCAAACAGTGCATGATTAAAAAATATATCTGCTTTGAGGATGCAAAACCCCAGATAAATTTCAACATGAAGAAAATGTGAAAGAAGAATATTTGTCACAGGCCTTTGTTAGTCAAAAGATACCACTCAACAACCAGCCACAATCCAATGAACTGAATTGGTTGGAAAATGCCAACAGTCTCTGGAAAGTAAAATAAATATGTATACAAATATATTTCAATCAGCATCTGTAAATCGACAATGGCTGTTAATGATGTGTTCTATGCAATGGTATCAAAGATAAAACAATTTTGCAATTAACAAGCATTATGAAACTCTCTATCTCAAGCTCTAGCTGCAAATGGTTCTCTTCTGAAACTAGAAACAACAAAAGGTGTCACTTGTTTCACCTTGGACTTCTTGCAAATTGAGTTCATGATATTTACCCTAGTATAATATGCACAGCATAACTCTTTCCTTGCAGGTAGGAAGGAAAAAAGCTAGTACCAATTTCTACATAGCAAAGAATCTTGCAGAATTTTCAACCCAATGTTGAAACTACAACCATGTGGGGTTTCAATTTTCAGTTCACAGCACACAAGAATATGTGTTTGAAAGCTCTGTAGCCCTAAAATTGGTGTGATCCAGTATTTCAGGCTAGGGCAACCCTACAGGTAACTGTGAATGGACTCAAAGAAAGAGTAAATGGAATTATGTCACTTTCAAGATTACCACTGCAACATTGTAATTAAAAAAACAAAAAATATATGAGAGGAAAAAGGAAATGATTTCCAAGGATGATCAAGGATTGAAAGAAACACACATACCTTTACATATCAAAGTCATTTTTTCCAGGATGTGGGACTACAAAATATATGGATGGGAGTAATATACAGCATTCCAATATATCATTACAATGCTATTGTCTTACATAATGATACTAACATTTTTAAAAACAATTACTTTTGTGGTTAATGGATGTATTAGTCCAAAAAAGTTTACAGTATACAAATTGAGTTCTGTTTGAAATTGCCTTTTCAATGACTGATTTTGTCATTGTTTACCACCATGTCTTCATCATTCCATTTCCACCACAATCACAATTTATTTTGACCATTTTAGAGAAGCTATCATCCCTATAAGAGGATGAATAATGCACATGATCATCAACTGGTGCACTTTTTTGGTCAGAAATTGTTGCAAACTACATCGTTGTAGAGGCTGCACTTGTAATATGATATTGTTGGCAGGTGTGTTTTATGTAGCTGGTGCTTGGCCTATAGTTGGCCAATGGTTGTCAGTTGAGGTTAAGGTGCATGTACCTGAGAAAGTAAACAACATAAATGGTAAAGTGATGCAAATCTAGCCTAACTAGCATGAAGACATCTGCTTCTGACATGATGTCCATCATGACGAAGGGGTCTGTTTGATAGTGCTGTGGTCAAGGATCTATTGGGAATCATGGGTGGAAGTACGAGTGGGATTTGATACTCCTAAAAAAGGGTATCTTTTTTGGGGTCAGATGAAAACTCCAAAAACCTACTTTTTTATGGGACATAGGGTGTGTACACCATGTACTCCTACCTTTTTTTATGAAATTGGGAGCATTCAGAACTGGTTAGGGCTGGGATAATGTCATGCAAAATAAAGGGGCATAACTCACTTGCAACATTTAAAAGTGCAGTAGT
>JALLOT010000241.1:0-23217 GCA_036939595.1 Thalassiosira livingstoniorum | reverse complement strand
TAATGCGGCAAGTAACCATTAGGCTCCGTCGATTGCAGCTGCTGCGTTGGAATAAGTAGTACATACCTACTTACCTTAAGCTTAAGAAGTACCCAATAAAGTATTACTATTGTACGGTACTAGTAGTACTTCTTATCTACTACCTACTACATAGCATCTAGAGTAACAGTACTCTAGCTTCCTCTACTCTACTTAAGGTAGTAAGTAGGCAGGTAAGTAGTAGTAGTAGGTAATGTTTTGTCGTGCGCTTCGCAGGCGCTTCGCTAATTTGTTGGTCATCGCCATTCGCCATTCGCATTGGGCATTGCTCACAATCAACAATCGATCAATCAACATACAGCTTCCTTCTTCTGTCTTCTGCCTTTCACCGCCACCAGCAAATAATTACCAGATAATTCCCAACCATTTGTTCGGTTGGCTGTTTTATCTGAATCTGTAGCTAGACCACTGGGGTGCTGTGTGCTGTGGTTGCCCTTTTGTTTGGTGAGTGACCGTATTTTTAGTACCATATCATCAGATGCTTTTTTCATTTTTGTTGCAGTATGACGCTCATGGCATGTCCCACTCCCTTTCCATTTTCTATTTCCACTTTTCAGGACCACCGCAATCACCAATCTGTGAGATAACAAGGTGGTAGAGCGTCAGATTTCTGGGATTGACCCGATGGTGAGCAACCATAAGTTCAACATTGGCAGATGAAATTTTTCGTTTTTATTCTAACTCCGACACTACATGTCTCTGGCTGCTGTTTTTCAATACTTAATTTCAGACAAAGTATCAATCAGGGCCTAATTCTTCTTAAAAAAATCAACTCGGTAAGCTATTTATTTGCTTGGCCTTGAGCCGGGGCCCGGGGCCTCTGAACTATCCTATCTTTAAATTTTGGTAGAAAGACGTCGTCCAAATTTGGCTGGTTGTCATTTCTAATGACATTGCTTGCTGCCACTTTCAATCTTTTACTTCAATTTACCAGGTCGACGCGGTTGCATTCTAGATAAAATCCGATCAGGTGAGCAAATGGAATTATGAAATGGACCAGTTGGTTGCCCTGCTATCGAAGATCCAATTTTTGGTGGCTTGATATTTCGTAATTTTTTGACATTTCGTTCCGCTCAAGATATTGATGCCGCTGCTTTATTTTTTTCATTTCACTCAGCCAGACTACAGGGGCTGTTTTCTTCACAAGAAACAAGCAGGTAAGCTATGCATTTGTGAAATTGCAGCCAGGGATGTGTAACAATCCCACTGACACCATGACATTTTTTGCATATTTCAACGTTTGTCACCGCTCATATCATTGTTTACTTTCTTCTAATTTTCAATTTCAATCAACCAGACCTTTATGGCTGGGTACTTTTAGTAAAAAAACAATCACGTGAGCTATTGGTTTGTATCAACTTGAGGGGGGTCAATATTGCGTTTCAATATGGTCGAATGTCAAGGGGGCGAAGATATGAAAACAAACAAAAGGCAGGCAAATTCATTGGATGGAAATGTTGTATTTTTTTCGGAACAAGAGAGGGATAAAACAATCCCATTGCCTGCAGATGATAGGGATGAGCATCCTACTGCTTCTCCGGTCTCACTCAGCGCAGGTGAGTGTGCTATTCTCTGGGCAAAACACGTCATTTTGAGTCAATACCATGCAGCCGTAACACGTAACGTACTTTTATTCACTACAATCAGACCCACAACCAAATAATGAGAACAATCAAGATCATTCTCATGAAAGGGCTGCCCCAGATGATATGAACAATGGTATGTGTCCTCCAATTCTTTGTATAAAAGATGTATTCTGTACTTTCCCTTGATTTTGCAATTGTGTGTAGAATGTATGTTTGTAATTTTTTGCACAAAATGTTCTGATGCACTCTCAAATAATTTTTTTTGTGTGTTGCCTTTGTAGAACTGACAAGATCGAGAAGAGTTGGAGCTTGGAGTGTTAGGCCTGGGCCTCAGGGAGTGGCTCGGAGGCAATGCGATATTCCAATGCTAGCCAGGAAGGATGGTGGGGTTCGGATTAACATTTTTGGCAGTGCGTCAGAGCCTCAAAATGAAAACGAAGACAAAGAAGTGCAAGAGAGCGATGCCATTAGCGAAGAGCCCTTGGAAGCTGCCCAGACAACTGCATTCTGTCTGGAAACGGGGGAGCATGTGGAAATCAGTCAAACTGCGTTCGCAACTGCCGAGCTAGTTGCAGTAAACGGGGATGGGGAGACAACGGACACATCAAATACTTACAACAATTGTAAAGAAATCATCCCGCCTCTTCCTGACTTTGCAATTTGCAGGGATGGCCCGACACAGGACGTCGTTCAATGTCTTTTACGTTTCTCCGAGACCGACGGCAGTTGGGATGCAAACATTGCCAGCAGTACTGCGGTAACTGTGATTTCGGGAATGGGCGGTCTTGGTAAATCCATCATTGCATCAGCTGCAGCCAGTAACCCTGCAGTCTTGGCGGCATTTAACAACAAAATCTCATGGCTGTCGCTCGGACCTACTAAATTGTCACCGGTGAGCTACCGCAACACTCTTCTCAAACTTTGCTCTCAAGTATTGAAGCACAGCGAATGTTACGATGGAGTGAAAACTGAACTTGCAGGATTCCCCTTTGAACTTGAGCAATCCGAGTCGGAGCAGGTGATGAAGAAAGAATTCACAAATCTAAAGGCCATTGTAGCGCCTTTACTCTCTGGAAGGAAGATACTAATGTGAGTGACGTGTTTTTTTCATTCTCAAAAAAATGATCCAATGTAAATGTTCCTATTGCTCATTTCTGTATTTGGTCTTGAATTCAATGTCGATATCTCTTTACAACCGAAGAGTTCTTGACAACGTTTGGCATGATGACGATATATCTTGTTTTGCATTTGGAAAAGAAATTCACATACTTGTAACAACCCGCAAACTCGATGTTTCTGAGGCTGGAAGGATTTCCCCTTCTACTCCGTTGATGGCATATGTGACTATTGACCTTGGTCTTCCTAGCGAAGACGAGTCTGTTATTTTATTGGAGAAGGTCTCAGGTCTGTCCTTTTCGGGAGTTAATAGCGCATGCTCGATGGCTGATGTGAGAGAAATTTTGAGACGATGCAATTTTCTCCCTCTTGCTATTGTCGCAATTGGCCTTTTGATGAAAGGATGTGACAACTTTAGACCAGTTGAAGCGAGGCAGATTTTGGAGACCCTCAATCCTTCAGGAGGAGGGGACATTGATCAAGTCAATATTTATTCCAGCTGTTATCATGTTTTCGACCAGTCCTTTCGGTACTTTGAGGACGATCGAGTTGTTGGGGCTTCTCTCCGTTTGTGTTTTGCTGCATTCTGTTCGTGTTTTACCAATATCAGTGGAGGCAGAGTACCAATTCCATTTACTGTAGTTGAAAAATTCTTTGATGACATCCTTGCTGGCAGAGGCGGATATTTCACAATTGATGAGCAATCAATCATGAAACATCTTGGCATTGATGCTCTCAAAATCATTCAGCAACTTCGTTCCATTGGTTTTCTAGACCAATTGAATTACCTCCCAGAAGGCAATTGTGGAGATCGCCAAACTCATATCGTCGTTCATCATGATCTTCAACGAGAATATGGAGTTAAAGCTGCAGTCATATTTGAAGAACTCCAGAAGAATGCAATCTTTGGTAAGTGGCACTGNCCAGAAGAATGCAATCTTTGGTAAGTGGCACTGGGCCATGTCCAAAGAGCATACAACGTTTGAGCTCGCCCAAGCTCGGGCAAATGCAGTAGTCGTTAGGAACTTCAAGAGAAGAGCTGTCCAGAAAAATAGAATGTGCTTCTCAAATGGATGGAGTTGGTCGAAGATAGAAGGAGATGACAAAGCATACATGCTTGAATTTTTGTCTACTCACATGATTCGCGCACACGAACACCAGAAAGCACTCAATCTTTGTGTGGATTTATCGATGGTCAGCTGCAGAATTGAATATTTTGGCGTCAAAAAATGGAACATGCTGGGGCTTCAGGACTTGCAGTTTGCTGGTCAAGCTATTTTAGAGAAGAAATGCTCGTCACTCTTCTGGATCAAGGGCGAATGTGTTTACGAGGAAGCTGTTGTAAGTAAATTCATCAAAGATGCTCAAATAGGCAAAGATGCAATAAACCAATTGAATCGAGAAGTCATGGAACTGAGACTCCAATGGATCCTCAATGGGCCCTGGGTGATTAGTTTCACAATGGCAACTAGCTCTTCTCCTTTGTACATAATCTTCCGAAGAGTTCGTTCGAGGCATTACAAAAGAATCTGTGCCCTACTAGACAATACTACTGGCATTGAAGATCATCCATTTGTGGTAGGATTCTACAGCACATACCTTCACTGGAAAGGGGATCTTGAACGCTCCTTGGAAGTGCATCATCGCAACCTTATTTTAACGAAAGAGATGTACCCCGATGAACCCATGCTTGAAGCAAGTGAGCACTTAGATTTACTCCTTACTTATCTGGCCAAGGGTAGTTACAAGGAATCTGTTTCTCACGGAAAGTCCTTTTTATCTGGAGTGAAATCTGCACTTGGTACCAAGGACTCAGTAGAATTTGCAACTGCTCTCGCTATTTTTGGGCTCAGCCAATGGTTTGATGGGCAACTGCAAGAAAGCCAGTCATCATTTCAACAAGCATATGACATGTATTTAAGAACTGGTTACAGTGGAGAAGGATTGAATTATGTGCAGGAAAAACTGAAAAATAGTTTAAAATAAATAAACGGATCTTTTTCATTACTGTAAATATTTACATAGATCTCTGTGGGTCGTGTGGGGGTGGTCAGATGAATGGATGATGGTCGGGGCTTAAAAGAACATCTTGAAAGGAAACAGTCTTGATGCTGCTTGTTCTATCAATTTCCCCCTCATTCCATTGAAAATAAAAATAAATGAAATAAAATATGAAAAGGGGTGCGATCGCTTTTTAGGGTGCTCCCATCGTCACTTTTCCATTTTGAGTAATTTTAACTCTTTTCAAAATTGACTACATACTTTGATATTCAAACTATTAAGAGAAAAATGTGATTGCACCTGGGAAAAAAGAAAACATTGTGGTTGAAATAAAGTAATGACCACAACATATTGCTCTTTGAGATAAAAAGAATGAAATTTAATTAGAAATCATGCCAGAGAGCAGTTGCAAGTGGCCAGGAAATTGCTTTGCTGTTTCTGAAATTCAACATGATTTTAATGTATGATTATCAAGGAATGCACTAAGAAATCATGCCCAAATAATTTTCTTTTTTTTTTACTCAAAAATGAAATTTGAAAAAAAGTACCAGTATAATGCCATACTACAACAACAAGACCAGACTGAACTTTTCCTGATTTTTTTTTTCAATATCAATGGTATTTTTGTAATTCTCTGGGCAATAAAATTCATAATTCTTTTTCTTGAATTTCCTAGCTATATGAATATACCTATGGCAGATACATTCTTGTTTTTAAACAAAGTTTAGAAAGCATCAGCCTGAGCTGCACAAAGGCTGTCTATTATAAAGGCAGGGATTTGAAGAACTATTCAACTACCACATATACTATATGTATCTGAGCATCATTTAACTGGGAGATCAGTATTAGTAGTAGCATCATCAACAAGGGAATATTGTATGGGTATGGGCTCAGGTAGGGTTCCTTGAACAAGTGTGTGAATCCATTTCATGTTTTATCACTGCATTCATCTCAATAACCCAATAAGCACTGTACATGTAAGTGGAGGAACCAGATGCCTCCATTCCAAAGTCTTTCAAAAGATGCTTGTCTTCAGGTAGAAGGCTGTCTGGATCTGTATCCACCAGATAAATCTCTTGCTCAAACAACTATTCTTCATCCTGCCACATGCACACATTATCTAATTTATGATGCACCATCTGTTTATGGAAGCACCAAAATCCCTGGGTATTTGAAGGACCATTAAGATGAGGTTTGTGGTCTGTATTTGAGCATTACCAATTTGTCCCTGAGTATTAATATCAGCAGCCTTGTGTGTTGGTAGAAAAGAGTAGACAAAACTCTTTCCATGAAAAAGGATCATGCAAGTTTGTACTCCAAATTTGTAAGCAAAAATAGATCTTGATTCAAGTGGAAGAATGGAGAGGGTGATAAATTGAAGTTCAACATAGCCAGCTTTTCACCTTGCACATCAGAGTTTTAAACATGTGTATAAACATATTGTCTCTTTTGTTTCATTTTGTTGGCACCAACTACAGCAAGTTTTTAAGACCAAACCATCCATCCAAGATAAATGCATGTTCCTCCCACAGTCCAGTGGTTAGTATTTTTGTCAAAGTCAACCACACTAAGAATGAGTTGCCACATCATTTTCATATTATTTGAGACAAGCCACTCAAATCCACCAGGTGGAAGGAAATCTTTTCAGGAAGGTGCAGTTATAGGATTTTTTTGGGTTTTTATTTCTTGTAGTATCACCAAAATGTAATCAAAAAATATTTGCAAACAATTTTGTCCACAATAATTTTCACATAAAATAACAAAGATTTTTATCTCTGAAATTACAATTTTCACAGCTTGTAATTTCCATCGAAGCAGCTTTTGTGACTCAAAAATTTGATCCGTGCAGATTGTATGGCTCCAAATTTCAGGCCATGTGACTTGTGTGGCTTCAAATGTTGAGCCATGCAGATAGTGAAGCTAATAATTTCACCTGTACAGCTCAAAACTTCTGTCATCACATGGGAAGGGGGCACATTGTTTTGAAGTGCTGTCACAATGCCATGTGGCTGATGAAAACGTAGAAATTGGAAATAGAAAAGATATATATATATATACATGGACAAAGTCAAGCAAAACTAAGGCCTACCATGGTATGACTTACTCTTGTTCATTTTTATAGTACTACCCAAGTACAGTAATGCCCTTCTAATAATACTACAATACTCACAATATATCAAATTATTTTGAATAATACAAGCAGGAGAATGTACTAGGAGTAGATAGTATCTAAAATACCTTTTATCATTACCTGCTGCACCTGCACCAACAACAACAATGACATCAACAACAGATGGCATTGTTGACTACTGACTTTGCTGTTGATGTAACAAGTAAATCTAAACGTAAACCCTAATTTGCTACTACATTGTATTGATTGTCTACTTGATTGTTCTGTATTACTACTATCATTTCAATTGCACAACTATGGAACTGCTCTGTATGATTATTTCTAATTTTGGAATGGGATACCCCTAACCCCTACTACTGCATTCTGGCTAAGGTTTTGATTCTGATAATATTTGTTGAGGTAACTGTGATGGTCAGCACAGATTTTCCATGTAGTAACTGGTGTCAAAAAGAAAATTTTCCATTGTGATGACGTGGCACGGCATGGATGCCATGGTAATTGTCAGATTGATGTGTGATATGCTTCGATAGAATTTTTTAATGTTTGTTGTTTTAATATTTGACATTGTATTGTACCTACAACTACAAAAAAAAATAGTAGTATTGTACAATATTAAAAAATTGAAAACTTCTTGGTAAGTATTGTGTCCCTTTAATACTTACATAAAACATACTGTATCAAGCTACTGTAGGTTTTAACAACATAATGACTTGTAATTTATTGCATGCAGCTCAAACTTCCAAGCCATGTTAATCCTAAATTCAGTTCACGCAACTCAAAGTTTAGAACATTGTGGCTTGTGCAGCTCAAATTTTTGAGCCATGTGGCTCATTTAGCTCAAAATTACAAGTCACACAGCTCATGCAGCTTATAATTTTGAAGAAAGTTTTAAATTATACAAAAAGAGAGACTTTTCTAATCACAAAAATTCTTTTAAATAAATCAGAAAGTGGAAAACTTGTTTGGAGAACATCAGCAATAAAAAACACAAAAATTGCCAAAAAATCATCCAATCTTGTGATACCCTCCAGAATGAAATACTTTTTTGGCCATCTTTTTACCTCAAAATGGTGATACAAAGAGAGTTCTAAAGAATAGAATTACATTTCTTGGAACCAGCAAATACTTGAAGCCCCTCAAAGGGCAAGAAACTACACACAAAAACACTGTATATATTTCCAATAAAAGTGTATCTTTTGCTAACTCATCATACACAAAGAGTTGCATCTCTCTGAAGGGTTGGCTACAACTATGATAAATGATTATCAAGATAACTCTCCATATCTATGTATACAATTTAAGATGACAAAGGAAGTTTACAAATAACAATATCGAACAACAGAATGCTACCTACATTGCATTGTTTCAAATTCATAAAGAAGGTTATATTATTTCAGTGAGAAACCATGGACATTTTATCTCACTCCTAAGAAAGAGACATATATTTTTCATTGGGCAGACATCATGTATCTGACAGCAAGATAAGAACAACAGGTGTGCCTTTGTTATTAAATACATACATCCTGAGAAAAACACACATAAACAAGCATCCATAGCCACTATAGACATATAGAAACCACCAATACCACCCAATAACAAAGTGCCATTTTACAAGGCTTTGGCAATACATGTTCCATTTTCATAAAGGCAGAAGTTTGGTTATAACTATTCTTCACTCAACCTTTATAAATATTCCAGAAAAGTATTTGCATCCAGAAGCACCTGACAAAACCAAGCCATGGATTGCAAGTATTCAAGACCTTCTCATTTTTTTCACACTTGTTGAGAACACAATTTTAAGGAAACCTGTGGTGTATTCAACTAAAACATACACCTGAAAGAAAATAAGTAATAGTTAAAGGACATAAATGTGAACATATCATACTTTCTCTTGGAGTCATCAGGAAAAATTATCCATCTCTGGATCCCAAAATCAATGATGCAATTTTTTAGGAAGACAAGTAAATGGTCTGAGAGGATTATCTAATCAAAAAATTAGACAACAGAATTTGAAGAGCAAATTATAAGATTAAAACTCTTATAAAGGGACAATGCTGAGGTATTGAGAACATTCCTGAACTATAAGTTTTTTCATGTGATTTCAATTGTCAACACATGATACCTGTGTGGTTATGTGTTCCTCAAATTCATTGCAACAGTACACAGTTGTGGAAATTGCCACTTTGTGAAACATGCTGGGGAATCAAAGAATCCATAGGTAGATAAAGACTAATACACCACATATCATTGGATATCTATCTTAATTTTGATTGATTTATATACAAAGAGAATCATAGTCCAGTTTTGAACTACTTCTGTAAAAAAACCCATGATAAATAAAGATGTCTAATTTTATAGAAAGGTCTTGCAAACCAAAATGGGGCAACTCAAGAACCAAGAACCTGAGTGTGGTATGAAAGTTCCTCTTATTATCAGTTTTTTCTCCAAGAAGAGGGAGACCATCTGAGACAACATCCAAATGAGGCATCCAAAATCCAAATAAGGCATTGTATCATTAGGAAGAATTTGACTGCTATGTGATTAACTTTGCTTGTTTACAAATTCAAATGATCTACTTTGGCTCTGAAGGAAAATGACTTGGTTTTCAGTATGTAACAAACACAGGATACATGATTAAAGTTTCTTGCAAATCTGTAGCACTTGATTCCATTTTCCATTTTCTTCTGTTACAACATATGTGTGTTTGATATTTGCTGTAATAATACAATGAAAGCTCAACATAATACCTGAAAAACAACTAGAAAACATTGCAATCTTTGGTTGAATAGATATCATACATTGAAAAATGAGACATGGAGTCCCCTAAATAGAAAAATTAGAAATTTCTGATGTAAAAGACAACAAACCCCTTAGAACTTAAAACAAGTTGTATTATTGGTTATCTTTCTCTAAAAACATAGTCCTGGAATAAAGTATTAAATTTTAGCTAAATTTGTACAAATGATTTAAAAGAACAAAGCTGTATGTATTGAGAATATCCACACATCATATTATATCACAAGAACCTAAAGTAATGGAGAAAAATACTAAGAAAGAATATGGCAACTGTTTATTTGATAGAAAAGGAGAAGATAAGTAGAAACAATGTACCTTTGATAAAAGATAATATCACTTAAAAAAATGTCTTGAAAATATCTTTCAAAAGTTCCATTATTTTTATTGTCAAACCCATGCACTTGTTATGTAGATTTGAAGCTTTCTGTTCTGAACTATCATGGGATTAGTGTCAAAATTAATTTAGATTCAAGCAAATGTATTGGTTGACATACCAAAAGTAAATTATGAGCAAGTTCTTAGTGTATGCTAACACACAGATGACCTCAACCAAGGTGGACTAGTCCAACTTAAGACTGATTCAATGAATGAGGACTATCATAGATCATAGATAGTGGATGTACACCATTGGTATCATAGGTGTCACTATGTAAAAAATCAAAGTTATCATTTTTATCCTTATGAATCTCAGCTACTTGAAGTTGAAGAAATATGGTCTTATGCAATTCAAACAGATTATGATAGTCTCAATTTTTTCAAGACTTTATAAGAGACTACAAAGGGGTTTGATACTTGTTCTTGCAATCTATTAGATTGTTACACAGTTAAAAATCAATTTAAAATGAAGTTATCTTGCATTGAAGATTGTGGTAAAATGAGTAAAAAATCTGTTTGCACTGCTTCAACCAAAACATGCTTAAAACAAATATAACTGCTATCAATTGAAAGGCAACTGATGCCAAGATGCACAAGAGCATTTGGAAGATACTGTTGCAGCTGGCAGCAATCTACGGGTCCATCAAAAGAACTATCAATGACCTGTTATTGAGTTGTTAGATAAGGTAAAGAATGCTGAGATAACAATGTAGAATTCCCAATGATGCTAAAGAAAGATCAGGTGAGAATATTGAGAGGGCATCAAAATAATAAATCATAAGTTTTGGTTTCAATTGATGGTGAAATAGATATGGAAGAAATGACATTAATTCAAGGCATCGGCATTTCAAGAATATCCAGAATTTACTATTAGCCACAGCCATCATATTTTGGTAAAGAAAAAATGGAGAAAATTGCTACTCACTTTTTAGAGAATGATAAAGTTACAGAAACACTTCCTTGCAAATCACATAAACTATCCTGATCTTTTCATTTTCTTCTTTCATTGCATTCTTTGTTTCTCAATCTGCCTCCAATCAAATCAACTCACTTCTTGTCTTGAATGAAATAAAAAGGAGCTGAAAACAATGTTTTTAATTCTAAGTCCAGACTCCCATCATTGATTTCTAAAAGACAAAATACTAAAAGACATACCATAACAAAAAACTCATTTTTTTGTATTCAACTGACCCCATATGAGAATTTATTCAGGGATCAAGAAGTCATGATTTAGTCTATTTTGGGGACAAAGAAATTATTTGTCAGGTCACTGTTTCATTAAAGGTGTGATTATTTCTTCTTAGAGCTAGAGATTATTTTTTTAACCAAAATCACCTGTTACCCAGAATCTTGTCTGAAATACTTGGCTATGATAATTAAGAACTTTTGGCCATTGTTTATGAATATTTGAAGACTTTTCATCAAACTATTTGAAATTTTTATGCCTTGTGAAGCTTCAAATCTTTGTATACATATTTTTTACAACTATCAGTATTGCTTTGAAAAAAATCAAACTTGAAATACTTCATTATTTGTATCAAAGGTAATTGAACTTCAGAAATTCACAGCATGCGAAGCCTATGCATTTTCCCCCTGCCTCAAAATTCTAGTGTAGATTTCTGAAAATATGTTTGGTTGTCCATATGTTGCACAGAGAAAAATAATTAATGTAAATTATCTTGTTGTGGTTTAAAAATATCAATCAAGAACAGGGATCATGAAAAAAACTTAGTGGTTTATCAAAGATTGCTTACATCAGGATAAAAAAATATTTGGAAATTATTCCCTTTGTCGTGCTGTTACTTTTGAGGTTTGGTCTTTGTCTGGACTTCACTCAGCAATAAATTTTAAATTTCAAACTTTGTGATAATTTAATTTGTTATAAAGAAAGACACCATTAATCAAATTTTGTATGTTCTTGTGCTACACAAGATGACCACTTGTGGAGAAAATCACAAAAAAATGTTTCGAGACTTTCATTACTCAAGATGTAGCAATTTATGTTGCAGTTTCACTAGAGGAGCTTGTGTTGTTTGTCAGTTGTTTTCTCCCATGAATTTACCCATTACTTAATGACCCTGAATAATATTACGGAAATGGCAGAAAATCAATGCCCACATATTTTACATTCCTGTGGGTTTTCAGTTGTTATTAGAGCTTCAAGGGCCTGGGTGGTGATGTTTATAAAATCAGAATATACTGCTCGTTTTGTTTTACATTGCCCATACTTCTCTAACTTGTTCAAATGTCTTGTCCAGACAGAATAATTCAAATATAGACAGGTATTAATACTCAGAACAAAAAGCTGTCACAAATTTAACCACCAAACTATAATAAGAATTAAACAGCTTAGAAACTCTCTGTTAGTGGAATCAATGTTCAATGACCCAAAAAAAGAAAAGGCAAGAAACTGACTGTCACATGAATTCTTAAAATTTTACTATTTCCAATGTTGTCAATGAACAAGAGCATCTGATTCTGATTGTACTTATTGTTGGCTATGATGCTAGCATATTGGGGATTGCATACTATGTTGAACCCTATTATAATTTGTATCTTCTGGCTCTGTTTTACTGAGAACCATATTTAATCATCTCATTTATGTGATGTATTCAAATGATTAATTAATTTTAATCTACATGTTTTTATGAAATATTATTTTACAATCATGTTTGTCATTAAAATTTAGGAAAAAAAGAATTACAAACTGATATACGTAAGGCCAGTCACTGTCACTCTCATTCTCATCCCTTGAGAAGTTCTACTATTTGTCTACCACAACTGTTGATGATCCATTCCTCCAAATAGCCCGCATGGTAATTTCATCACAAACGGTTATGACTTTCCTTTCTAATTCTTTATACTGGATAAAGCATCTACAATGTCCTCAAGATCAAGGTGCAGCATTTTTTCATTCCATACAACACTGTCATCATGATCCAAAAAATCTGCTCCAGTAGTTGTGTGTAATTGACACAGTCTATCTTTTTTCATATAACCACCTGTTAAAAGAATTGCTTATTTACATCAACAACTCAAGAAATCTCGAATTGCATGAATGAACAACATAGCTTATCATCAAAGGAAGACATGAATACCTCTTTATTCAATATGTATAATATTACTTTCATTCATCACCATTGTATTCACGTCATAACTATCACCAACTTATAAACAATCATAATTCATCATAATTTGATAGTTATTTTCTTGATCAGAGAGAGTTTTATGTTTCTTATTTTCTTTGAATTAATTTTTTTTGTATGAAATAACATTCAGAATGCAAAAAATTAAATTTTCTTAAAAATCAATTTAGAAACCTGAAACTAGACAATACACTTATTTTTTTAAAAAGAAATGAGATAGGAAGCAACATTTTCTGTGTATTGTGAGCATTTTTGGGGAAGTTTATGTTGAGGCAAAAGATGAATGGATAAAAAATGGTTTAAAAGGTGAACATATCATTTTATATTTTTTCCATCAGCTCACTATTTATTTTTAGAAATAAACAAACAATTAAAAAAAGTAAAAAGCAAACTTTATTGTGAATGATTAAAGAATCTCCTGAAAGATTCATTGATTTCAAAGTTAGATTCAAAGCTAGAGAAGGATACATAAATATTCAAAAGCTAATAATAAACAAGCCCCTGATAAATTGGCCACAATATTAAAAAATCAATACTATCTCAGTTCTAAAAATCATTATTTACAAAAAACCCATCACTTAACCTACATAGGTTTGTACATCTATGTAAAACACTCCAGATAGTGAAACAGAGGCTGATAGCCTTTTATGAAAGTTGATCCCATACACACAATGATTAGTTGTCAGTGTTTTTGATATTTTTTTTATTTTTTTTTTTAATTTTGGGTTTACATGTATTTCTCTCATTGGGCAAGATACATTTTAATTTAAATTTTCAAAAAAAAAATCAAAAACACAAATGATGATTGAGAATAGGGATCAATTTTCACTTGAAAACTTTATACACAGAATCCAAACCCAGGGCATTACTCTTAATTGCTACATGTATGATAGCTTTTGCAGGATACCAAAAGTGGAACACTTTTAGTCTATAAAGAAATATTGTATTTAGTATTAAAATTAGCATTAAATAATAATATTTAAACCAATATTGGTATTATGTAAACAAATTTGAATTATCATGTCTTATTGATCAGGGGGGGCTTATAATGATAGCATTCAAACTACAATATAAAAAATTAGCTGAGATTCTAGATGTTTTGAATGTAAAGAAATACAAGAGATTGCAACAGTTCCATTTTGATTTGTGGCATAACATTGGGTTGACTTGAAATTCGTATTTTCATCCAGAAAATAATTTAGATATGATGAAATGCAGTAGAAAGTATCTACCTAATGGGTTTATTTATTGAAACATCTTGTCTGACATGAGGAGATATGCAAAGTGTTGCACAAATGTACTCATAAGTAATGATCATGAATTTAAGTATTCCACATATACTGTTAGAAATTTTTAACTATTTATTAAACTCTACAGTTATCTTTCTTGCCAAGGACTGAAGTTTAGTTTGAATAAATTGTCAGCAACCACAAATATCATGAAAAGGCATTACTATTTATCACTTTAATTCTAGGTCAAATAATTTGTGTGATAATGTGATGGATATGAGCATCCTAACAATAATGGAACAGCAGAAAAGTACATTGCTCTGAACATGCCTATTCTTATTATTGAATAAGGCCATTTTGTTTTAGTTTTAGACGTTGTCATCACTGAGAGAGAGCCTCCTAGTCCCAGAGATCACACCAACTTGACAGATTTGTTGTCAAGTACAAAAAAATTGGTGTTATATAAAGATGAAACCTGACAATTAAGATTGTTGTTTATTGGTAAGATTTTTTTGTTGTTTTCTTTTAATTTTGAATGTTGAAATGAACCTATCTTTGAGTTTTGGTTGGAGTAGTTGCAAGTTTTTGAAAATTATTCATCAGTTCTAACAAATGTATCATATTATACAAATGTTATACAGAATTGATTAGGTCGGATCAAAAATCATTGTTGCTTATAAATTCTTATTCTGATTGTGACTAGATTCAGCAAAAAATGAAAACAAATCAAATATAAAGCATTTTTTGTAAGAAAGACAAAAATAATGATTCTTAGATGGAGGAATGATATCTCAATGTTGTGCATCAAAACAGTTTTACAAGCAGAAGAAAATACTAGGTATTTCATGGATGTCAGATACTCCTATTCAATTTGGGATGGATGAAATGCCATTCTCTTATAATAACATCAATTGTTTGGGATTTCTCATGATGCATGATTGACCAAGAGAGGGTGTAGGCCATAAAAAATTAGTTTCATGATCTACTATACTTCATTGTTAAGATATAATTGCTCATTCTCTATCTGTACATTGACACATTTTAACTCAAATGAAAATATGCTAAACAAAAAACCAATTCACTTTCAAATATGCCCAGATATCAAAATAATGATTGGGGTTTCAATCATCGTAACCAAGTATTTAACTATTCATGTGAACTCTGAGATCAAGCAATGTCATTACAGTGATGGATGGTATAGGATTTGAAACTTGGCCAAATCTCAATATACTAACAGAGCCTCTGGCAAATGATTTTTTTGGAATTATGAGTAATTTTAATGAAGATAAAAACTGATTGAGGCACCTGGAGTCATAATTTTGGAATAAATTAAGCAAAAACTTGACTATGAGTAGGAAAGTCAAATAGCACCAGGTTCATTGTTATTTGTGTATGGACATGGTAGGCATGTAACAAAGCAATGGCACAATATTACTGGAAATCTTTGCTGTTAGTCAGTGGCAGAAAAGCTAAAAATCAGGTTTGCCAAATCGTTTCAATTACACAATTTTTGTATTGATGAAATATACCTTTTTATAATCCTGAAATTCTTCATTAGGAAATTGTTGACTGTTGTGAAGGATCTCAGTCATTAGTTGCTTGTGTTTTATTTGTTGTGCGTTGAGTGTCAATCATGAATGTATTTTTAATATTGATTGACACTTGAATATTGCATTTCATTTTATGGACTGTCTTTCAAATCGTCTGTGTGGTCTGAAGACAATATACTAAACAACAAAAACATGTCGAAGAAAAGCGGCGGACCAGAAGAAGTTTGCGCTGATTATACTATCAAGTCAGGACTTCACTGTATATTAAATAATATCAACACTGATTCTATTATATATTACATAATTATTACTACAATTAGGGATGACAAGTATTGATGACACTCTATACAAATTTTAATACAAGGCAAAAGAAAATGACAAGTGATATTCTGTCAAACATCATTTATTTCTTCGATGCCAACATTTGAAGGAGGGATTGGATTGCTTTTCAACACGTCATTGAAACTGACCTCTTTGCAATCTTTGCGTTTTTCTGGGATAGTACATGCAATGACCAAACCAATCCCAATGAACACAATCAAAATCAACAATCCCAATCGAAGATTTCCCGTGGATTCATTCAAGGCAGTGAATACAAGAGGTGGCACCCAAGCAAGAACGTTCCCCATGAACATGTTGAAGCCCCACAGTTCCGTGATTCTCTCTCGTGGAACCAACGAGACGTAGTACCCATTGGAGCTGGGGTAATACCAGCCAATGCCAATTCCATAGAGAACGGCAATGATCCAAACGTAGTTTTTTTGGTCCGGACCTGCGATGGTTCCGACGAACACGGAGGTCGTGGCGGCGTACCAAGTCAGAACACCCATGTAGGAGGGTTTATGACCCAATCTACGTGCTGCTATGCGATGCACCATCACCCCGAATGGATTCGTTGCAAAAATTAAAATGGAAATGGCCACGACTTCCGTGCTGGACATTTGAATTTGACTCGAGAGGTATGTCACAGCCATAGTGGAGAAAGATGCCATCGCCGGGGCAACGAACACGTAGGAAAAGAGAAAGCGCTGCACCGAAGTCTCCGTCGGACCGAGATCCAACATCGTATTCCAAATCTGCCGAACTCCGGCCAGGTACATATTCCTCCCTTCCTCCAACGGATGCACCGCCTGTACGGGAGGATACTTTCGAAATCCAAAGAAGAGTGGCACCCCCCCAACGACGGTGGCGTACCCCTGTGAAAACCGCGCGATGGCGACGGAATCCCACTCCGTCGTGAATTGAGCCACTCCCACGACGAGAAACGTGAGCAGCATGCCCAAGGTTTCCCACAGTCTTCCCGAAGCGGTGATTCCATGCAGCTCGTAGTCGGTGGGGGCACTGACGTACGACCACTTGACCATGCACACGCCGTAGAACGACGCCGATCCGAGAATCGCTTGGAGTATGGCCATGGCGAACCACGTCGATGGAAATAAAAATATTTGGAGGAAATTGACTAGTACGAAGGTGAGGGCCATGGCCCGTCCGAACCTCAGTCGATGATGGGAGAAGTCGACGACTGCCCCGGCGTATGGCATGAAGAATGCAGTGGCGATTCCTCCGACTAGAGCCATCATGGTGAGCATTGACGAGGGTCGCATTCCGTACACTTGGTTGTCGCCGTTGTCGCAGTCGTCGTCGTCGTGCCCCCCCGATTCCGTCTGCGGACATCCCGCCAGCTCAGCCTGTTCATTGGCCAATTGAAGAATGGCAAGTGAAAGAATCACGAACGATATTTGGAGAGAGGCCTTTCCAAATTGAACGAGGTAAAATGCTTGGACGTCCTGTCGTTCGAGGCTGTGGAGGAACAGCGTTTTGGTGGCGGAGCAGCAAGAGGGTTTGGAGCTGCCAATGGGAACGAGCAACGAGCGAGTTCTCTGAGTTGTTGGGGAACTTTGTGTTCGGTTTACTTTCTTCGCGATTGGCCATTGCCATTTCTTCGTCTTTTAGTTTGGGCTCGACGCCGCTCATTTTATCATGTCTGATACAGATGTAATCTTTGTGTGTTGGTGTGGTTGTTGGTTGTGGTTGTGCGTTTTATGGATGCCATGAGCAGCCATGAGCGAGCAAGAGCTCGTGAGCTCACGTCCCGACATTGGGTGTGCTCTTCTCTTTCATTGCCTTCTCGTTTAGTGTTCGGGTTGTATTTTGCCTTGTGCCATTTTCCCACCTCCCGCCATCACGCGCCACGCCTTTTAGGGATGCCCACTTGTACAAAGTCAAAAACGTCAAATTACAATGTTTTTTACAAACTTTGCCTCTAAACAATTTATTACGTAAAATTTATACCAATAGTTTTCAAACCGAAAGGTAAGAATACTGCCACGTGTAAGTTATTGTTTGTACAAAGTTTGTATCGAGTTAATTTACTAGCAAGTATCTAGCAACTGATTTTGTACAAAACAATTAGGTAAAATACCATTTTTACAAAATTGTAAAGGTGGGCAGCCCTAATCCACGCGCAGCCCCGCCCAGCTGAAACCAAAGAGTACAATACTATGTACTCTATGTTACAATATTGTAGGTAGGTACTTACTAATACGAGTAGATGCTAAAGTAGCAGTAATTGTTTGCACCCCCGGAATGAATTTTTCAATACAAGTTTTTTAGTGAAGACTTCACGTGGAAAAAAAATATTAGCCCTTGGAATGAATGTGTCTGTACGTATTTTACGAGTACCCAATTTGTATGAAACATATTATTATTCTAAACATTTGTTCAGACCAGGTCTTAACCTTTTTTAACATTATTTTTTGGCCAACCTGTTGTACTTACCTAATTCGATATTTGTCTTAATAAATTACCTAGTATAAACTAAAGCAGACATAAACTTTTGTCTTTCTTTTGCACAAAAAGCACAGCAACAGCCAGGCAAGTCAGGGCCATAAGTCATCTACAACAATCTTGTAGGGAATTAATCCGAAAAAAGGGATTAACTCCCACTAATGCTATTTGTACCTAATACGCCGACGATAAGCTAGAGCCCGGTCAGTCTGCACCTCAGGAGGTTCATATGGAAAGTCAGGACGGTTAGAGTTCTCCACCTGGTTACACCTACCAGTCCGAAGAGGACGTTCATATGGAGAGTGTCTCGGTGGAGTCCGTCTTTCTCTACGCTCAGGAAAACGTCTCTGCCGCATAGAGAGAATTCTCCCGTGGTGGCCAGCAGACTTGGCAGCTTCCATCTCTGCCACCCAGTAGTCCCGCTCCACCGCTGGCCCTTCCAACAGCTTGTCAAAGTCAATTTCTAGTAAGTAGCAATGATCTTTGAGAAGTTGCATAGGGTCCATGGATGAGAGAGCATCAATTTTGTCGAAGATAGCTGCATGTTCTGCAACCATGTGGCCGTCAATTTTCTGATGAATAACCTGGTTACGGAACAACCATTGAGAGTGTAGGATGCCGACAAGTTTAGAGATAAGGAGGTTTGTCCAACGCTGTGCAATGCCACGCATTCCTCTATCCATCAGCCACCGTCGGCGGTGGAGGTGAAACATGACAGAGATACGACCTTTGAGTAGGGAATCCCAACCAAATCTGTCCTGTGATCGGACAAGGGCCATTAATGACAAGATGTTTGGGAGGCATGAGACAAAGGTCTTACATCCCCGTGCCAGGAGGTATCAACAAAGAAAATTGATGAGGGATGGGCATGTTTTAGTTTTTTGAAGCCAGCTATGCAATTCTCCTACACTTTGATGGAATTGTTTTGTGCAAAAGTGATCTCGGCAGCGGGGAATGTGTTTAGTTGTTTCGTCGGCAAGACCACATCTCGGGCAAATGTTCCTAATTAATTTATCAATGCAGGATGGCTGACGACAAGTGCCACGGCATTTGGTGACATGTTTTGAGATCCAGGTGCTAAATACCATGCCACGGAGTTTGGACAGGCCTTTTAGCCCCTCCCAATCAACTTCATCAAAGTGTTTCCGATGCACTATCTTTTTGTCATGGAAAATTCTCTTAGCCAAGGTGGAGCCCCATGAGTCATACAGGTGTGCTTTAGGATGGTGTGTACTTTTTACTTTTTTTATCTCCATCCGTAGACGTTCCATGGGGAATTTGCTGACAATGAAGGTATCATCAATCATGGACATAATGATGGCATCCTTTGCTTCAGCATCTCAGATGCAATTTAATTTTTGATTGTCATCCAATTGGTCCCAGTGGAGTATTTCATCCAGATGGTCGTCCACATGAAAGTAAGTAAAATCCGTCACTAGCGAAGACACCACGCCCTTTAAAGACCTGAGGACATCGGCTTGCGTTTGTTGAGGGGCGAGCGAACAAGTTGGGGAGTTACCTTGCCGGATGGCTGCCTTGTTGTCACACCCACTGCGGAGCGGCGAATAGATTAGAGGTCGAGAGCTGCGTATAGCCGCAGAGACTACTAGCACGACCATTAGTTCACCCAATACTTTGCCCCTGTAGTTGTCAGCTGCTGGAGTTTTTTTCACCACGGTACCCTTCGCCACTTTACCCGTCAAATTGCATTGTAATCTAAAGGCAGCACTGCAAATGTGTGGGTGAACCAGTTCCATGTAGGAACCATCACTCCCACATCATAGTGAGCCATGAGCGATGGCCTCAGCAATCCATTCACCGTCATCATCGTATTCAAACGTACGAAATAGCGTGGGGCAGTTGAATGATGACAGTGCCTCTTCAAATGACAATTGACAACTGTGAGAAGGAGAGTAGTTCCTAGTGGATGAGTGGAGTAATTTTAGTTCTCCATCAAACATGATGCTAGCTAAGTATTCAGTGGGACATTGGCTGTGAGCTTGATTGGTGAAGGTGAATGGAGTACGCTGTCATTGAGAAGCATCACTCTGTCGGTGGTATACGTCATATTTGATGTTGGTAACCTGGTTGAAGAGTGTGTCATGAGAGCAGTCCGTGAACCAGAAGTGTTCACAAAAGCCAGGAGAAAGGAGTTTGCCCACTGGAGACAGCAATGTGTTGGTACTTGAGAATAAAGTCTTGACTGCAGCTTCCCAAAGAGAGAAGTCAGACAAAGTTGGACGTTCAATGGAAAATCTCATTTTGGAAGGAAACTGATGGCATGTGAAAGCAAGAGGGTCTAGTGTGCGCCCATCACAATAGGCGAGTTCACTGACAAAGAAGAGTTTCTTGAACTTCTGAACTCGATTTAGACGTATCATCTGTGCTTCAGTGAATTGACCTAGTGAGAGAAATAGTGACATGATGGACGAGTCTCTTTCTTGGGGAAGAGGAATGAGGCATGTGTCATCAAAGGTAAATGTGGTGGTGAGCATGTGACACAATTCCCAAAGATTCGAGAACCAGGATGAAGTGGAGAGGAAACCGTACTTGGAATAGGGAAGAGAAAGAAGGTGCCCACTAATGCCCATTTCCATTTGAAGATATTCATATGCAATTTTAAAGAGTTTACCGACGGAGTTGTCCATCGCCCAGTGGCAAAATAGGAGGTTGGCCTTTTGCAAGAGACCTTCAGCATTAAAGTTTGGTAGCCCAAGGCCTTGGTAGTGTTTAGGGAGGGTTCTGAATTCCTTCATGATGTTCCTATAAATGCCGAGGAGAGGGAGGATCTTGTAATACACAGACTGGTATTCTTTTTCCAAGTCACAAGGTTTCATGGAGATTACTCCTAGGCCGTAGCTGGTGGAAGGAAAGAGTTGCTGGTTGAAGCTCCGCCATGTGTCATTCTGTGGAAGAGGGCCTTTGAGCAGTCTGTCTCTCCACGTCAGTGATTTCTTAACAACCCGTTCAGTCACATGAGTGGAGAAGTCTCCAGCAGGGTTGTACTTACCTAACTAAGTACTTACATAAGGAGTATTTTACTGAGGTAGTATTGCAGTACCTACATTTGTACTTCTTCCTCTCTACACAATAATTTCCTAATAACTACTCATAATAATAGACATTAACTGCCAAAAGTTGAAAGTTGGAATTAATGGGTATGGTACATAATAAAAATAGCACTAAGTAACAAACTGACCATATATTTAAAGCCTCTGGAATGAACTTTGGGCAACCTATTTTCATATCAATTCCTTTTTTAAGGTCCATTATTTGAAGTCAAAACTGACCATTACAGCAACAATTAATGAGCTAAGTGTACAATATTGAATATAAATATTGCTTGCCCACCAAACACTACCATACAGAACCTCTATTTTACTTGGTAATATTAAGAAGCACCTTAGATTGCACAACAATATCAACACAATATCAAGTTCATTAGAGGTAGAGATTGTTGATTTGTACCAACATAATTCTGCCAAATTTCATAAAGACATTTTTGAAACAGTTTCAATGTCTTCAAAATACCATAAACAAATCATTGTTAAAAATTTTAAAACAAACTTCCATTTCCTTTGTTTTTTCTTTTTTTCAATTATTCTGGTACATTCATTACAGGGCTGCACCAGATTGTTCTTCCAAGAAAATTGTACGTCTTCGTGTGCCCATATTTATGTGATTAATACTAATAAATCAATTTTCATGCAAGAAATACCCTGGTGGTCATTAGCATTGTACTTTACCATGGCTCAAATATTTTTGAGAGGATGACCACCTGCTTAGACAATTTTTCAAATAGCCTGGTATATTCATCCCAGGGGGTTAACCAGGATGTTCTGCTTGAATGCTTTTTTGTATGTCTTTTGTACCCGTGATTATGTGCTTAATACTAAGAAATTGATACCCATGCACATTTGCAGTGTATTATTCCATGGTCCTGACCTTTTATGAGATGGCTTCCATATGGCTTGGATGTTCTGGTATACATCTTTACTGCAATACTTATCAAGTAGTATGCTCCATTTTTTGCCATGGAGCAATCCGGTCCTGGTAACCTCATGCAAGAGTGTCATCCACTGCTTTCATTTGAATTGGTTCATAAGTTCCCATGTTCTATTGATTCAATTATCCCAAACTAAAGGGTGGTCCAACTTAACAATAAGTATATTATTGCAAAGACAAAACAGATATTTTGAGCAAAAATGTTGAATGTGTTTTTGATTTTTGATAAATATCAGTAATAAGTATGTAACAACCCATTCAAACTCCAAGACTCAAAATAAATGTAATATTATTAAATAAAAGATTCAACATAGAATTTAGGATTATCAGCAGACAGCAATTCATAGAATGGGAGAAAAAGTATTAATTCCAAGGTTAAAAATTTTATCGTGTTAATTTAACTAGCTTTCAAAACGCAATTTTGTTAAAACTAACAAAATGAAAAGAGAAACATCG
>JALLOT010000240.1:0-23092 GCA_036939595.1 Thalassiosira livingstoniorum | reverse complement strand
CCAGCTGGAACTTCAAAAATGCTGGAAATCAGTATTTGAGAAACCCCCTAATTTGATAACATTATAAATTAGTTTTTATGTTAGTTATGAAATTATTGGGACGAGCACAAAAATCATAAATGAAAAGGACAAGGGTGGCCACATGCCAACAATGCCAACAACAGCATTGCAATTTCTCATATGCTGGTCATTGGCCATTGTGATGTGCTAAAATGATGATGATATTTTTTATTCAATTTTGAAGCAGCAGTATTTTTTGTACAATATAGTATTATTATTAGACTTCCAATCAAACTTTTGCAAAAAAAAGGAATTAATTTCAAATTTTCATTTGGATAAAATTAGAAAGAAAAAGAACAAAGAAAAAATGTTTTGGCATCAGTTTGCTTGTTAAGTGTTTAAGTCAGTAAGAAATCTCCTAAGAAAGAAACAAATACTTGCCATTATAAGCTAAAGTCCCCAAACTAAACACTATTAACTGAAGAACACCCCTAATGAAGAAATAAATTATTGCAATTACACACAATCTGAAGTCCCCAAATTGAACTGTATGGTCTATATAGTAGGTACAACTATTATCTTACCTTTATGTTACATTGAGTATTGCAGTGAGTGGCTTTACATATAAATGTTTTTAGTATCCTTGCTATAAAAAATACAACAATGCCCATCATTGACAGCAAGATGAAAACACACCACTAATTAATTAGACTGTTGTCATGTCAAACATCACCATTAGATGAACTAAATGTTCTTGGGCCATAGTGGCTATCTGTTGGATTGATTCAAACTGCAGCTGCTGCATCCCCTCTAATTGCTGCAGTTCCAAGGGATATGATGACTGTGCACTGCAGCTAGAGAATACTCTGTTCCATGCATAACTATTAGGTTATGTTGCTGTTGATTGACCTATTGTCAAATACAACCATGGCACTAAAACCTGGAAAATTCATTTCCTGTAGCTGACAAGAAGGATCAAGATTATCCACCTGATACCATGTTGGCACTTCAAACAATCATCAGCAATAAACAAATGCCTCCATTTCATCATCACCAGTATTAGTTGATAGTTTCAGACAATCATTGTTGGCAAGGGTTGGTGTGGGATCTGTTTTTGTTCTTTTGAGGTTCTTACCTTGTGCAATTTCACCAACCATCAATCTAACATAACAAAAGACAGATTGACATTGAATAACTTCTAAGTGGACCAAGTACAGCAGCTTGCCCATTTTTAAGTAGCTCTGACTTGTGTGAGCATATTATTGAAAGCACCAAACATCATTATCTGAGTATCCTGCATCCTGTGATCTAGTCACCTTTGACACTGCCACTGCATTTTTTGTTCCTTGCAAAATTTTATACCTTTTCTTCATTGAATCTTTCTAAGTGCTACTGAATTTGGTACCAATGACTGACATTTCCTTGTTGGTCACTATGACTATCTGGCAGTCCTTTTCAATTTCAAACATCAATGGTTTGCTTCAATTGATTCATAAAGCCACAGTGCTACATAAACTCTAACCAACACATTAACAGTGTGCTTGCCATCAACTAAAGGGTTACAAAGGTATCTTTACCAATTGTCTTTGACCAAACACCAGAACTAACCAGCAACAAGCATTGACTTTATGTACTCTGACACTCATATATAAATGTAGCAAATAAGGGTCATCCATCATAACAAACAGTATCAACACTGATCTAAAAATGTTATGTGCTCTGATGGTAACATTTGGACATTAATCAACATAAAAATTAATTTTAGCTCTTACACCTTTCAATAAATCAGCAATTTTGATATTAGTTTCTTAGTATTAGATTTTAACTAAAATTATTCAATTTTTAAAAGATTAACAGCAGTAAATGGCTTATGGAGATTTCGTATCAGAACTCCAGGTGATATTGTGATTCCAAAATATTTTTTGAATATTAGAAGTTTAATACTTTCAAGATCTTTTTTTTCTTCAAATGCAAAAACAAGCTATATATCCAAAATACTGTACTCTATGTAGACTCAAAAGATTAATGCTTGCATACTGAATATTGTTTCTTATTAAGCCCTTAAATAAGTAGTATTTTCTGCAAGTGAATTTGGGTTAGCATTTTAAGTTTTTTGATTTGAATACAAAATGAAGATGCATATTTATATCACCAATATTGACTGTATAGTCTACATTAGGTCATATATGTTAAGATAGATCATAATGCTGTTGTATAAGTTTTTTTGAAAAGTATCATTTTTGTAAAAATTGGTTAGACCAACCTAATATTTAGAGCGTATTCTTCATCAAAATATAATATCAAATTAAAATAGTTGATTTTTGTGCTAGGTTTCCTAAATATATATATATATATATATCTTGAAAAATCTTTCACAAAATTCATTTGATAAAATTGATTATATTTTTTACTGTTTTTTTTTGAAACATCAGGTTTTTAAATTGTTTGTCTTTGGACTTGGTCCATTTTCAAAAAAATACTGCAGAAAACAAGATTGAAATTAATGTACAGTCTAGACAATAATGATTTCGACTTTCTTTTTTATAGAAAATCTTTTTACGAACAGAGGATCTAAACAGTTTAGAAGATTTTGTTTTGATGAGAAATTTCTCACAAACTTTCAGACAGCCTGAATAGTTGTAATTTTTTTGTGGCATGTATTCATGTTATGAGCTACAATTTATAACAAATCAATACAATTGAGACAATTTTCAATCACTATAATGGAGAAATGCAATTTGATTTTCTGTCAAGCAAGCAAAATAATAAATGAATTAACTCAAACACTGGACTGTTCATAGGCAGCAGCAGAGCACTCCAAATGAATAGAATGTAAGCAAGATGTCTCCAAAGTGAGCTTATTGAGTTCATTGAGCTATTGCAAGCTATGATACTTTAATTCACTCTCATTCTCATGTTGTTCAATGATATATTATTTTTGTTTTTCTTCACACACTAGCACAAACTCTATTAATACTTACGAAGGGAGTTACAAATCTTTGTGAGACATAACAGAAAAAAATTTGAACTCCATTGAGAACAATTTTTTATTTCAGGCGCTTTTTCTTTTTTCAGTGTTTTGTGAGTTGCAATTTTAGTCCTCGCTCAAAAATGTGACGAACATGTGAATCTTGACATTTCTACACGGTACTTATGCTGTCCTGACACTTTTGTCCGAAGAAGAGACAAAGTCATTGAGAGACCGGGGCTTTCAGCTAGAATGGTAAGTACCTACTACTAGTGTATGGTATGGTAGTTTCAGCTGCACTACATTTCAAATGGCCATTTACTAGTGTCAGTTATTTGCCGAAATTCTACGTGTTCCTATGTAGATTTCAGTATATAGCAAATCTCTAAATCCAGATGTCAGATTCAGGACCCAAATGAATTTTCTGTTTTCTACAACTCTAAGTAGTCTTTTACACCTTCTCAGTCCTGAATCCGAGGTGTAGATCATGACTTATAATATGTACTGGAGATACGTAGGAACTACGTACAAAAAGCCCAATTAATTATGTCGTAATTTCAAATCAAAATTACTTTTCGCTCAACATGGTAGAAAATTTGAATTTTCTACGCGCACGAGGATAATCATGGGTAGGAGTACTACAAAATGGCTTTTTACGTTACCATGAAATGTAGTGATACTACTACATACTCTCTAGTATAGTAGATACTCCTACTTCTTATTTTTTACTCCTATGTTGTATGCATGGTAAGTAGAACATGAGTACTACCATAGCATGTACCATACTTACAATATTGTAGTCAATCAGTGTAGTCAATCCAACAAAAGGCTGCAAAAGCAAGAAAATAGTGAGAAGATGGACTCATGGATTGGACTCCCTTAACCAATCATTCGCCAAGTCTGTAGGAGCGCTGAACTGCCCAAACATTTCACCAAACACTTTTGCTGCAGCCAATACCATAACACTATGGGGATCAGTCCAGGAGAAAATTATTTTGAGACCAAACACGCCCCCCAGCAAAACAATGGCGACAAGGGCACGTCACATGGCAAGAGTAAAAGCTTCATCCAGAGAGATGTGATGTACAGAAACACACCGGTTGCTGATGTGTTGGCCATGTCCGGAAAAGATGATACTGCAGGTTGCACATCAGCTCAAGATCACAACGGAGACGTTATTATTGTTGATGGTTTCAAGCCATACACGAATCCAGGGAGGCGTCTATCTTCCGATTTAATGGCACTCTTACCAAACGTGAAGCCTTCCACGAGACCTTACCCAAAATCACTTCGAAAGTATAACAGCCATGCCATACCACCGGCGCTCAAAGTGCGACGGTGTGCGAAGCGTCACTCATCGATTGTGCCCATGATTGATCGAGAGAGGAGCAATGGCAATGATCAGAAGTCGATATTTGAAAAACGCCATTCGTTGGCTGTGCCTTGTGATGATATGTCAGACCAACAGAGGCCGATCATTGCTAAGCGCCACTCCTTAGCCTTGCCGAAGGACGGCAATGAAACACTGCTGCAGAGAAAGCCGTCAATTGAAAGGTGCCTTTCAAAATCACTGCCGCAAAATTGTCAACAAGTGGTGCCCGCCCTAGTTGCACCAACACTTGAGAAGCATCGTTCATCTGTTTCGCCAGAATCTGATGGAATAGTTAAACCACGAAGTCCATCAATTCATGCTTCGTCTCGAAGTTCCATGAAATTAACGCCAACTTCGAGAAGGCCGACATTGAAACAACGTCAATCTTCTTCAGCTCTAGATCCGGAAGGAAGAACCAAGACCAATCCCGAAAGACCAACTTTTAAACAACGCCATTCGTCGTCCATGCCCTTCAACAACGAAGAGAAGACCAACCTCAGAGAGCCAATAGCACGGAAGCACCGTTCATTCATTGTCGCTAGTAGCGAATCCGAACACAGAAAACGCAGGGGACCGTCTTTCAAATCACACACTTCTACTGTAATGACGAAGCTTGGGGATGCTTCTGGTCGACGGCCTTCGTTCAGAAAGTGTTACTCTGCCCCAAAAAGTGAAGGCGATGCCCCTGGAATGCAATACAAGCCGATGCTTCAAAAGAGCCGTTCTTGCGGTTTGTCTCCTCACGGGAATGAAGTTCCGAACACAGGTAGACGAACAAGCATGCAATGCAGCCGTCAATCCGCTCTGCAGAAGAAGATCTCGGACGGTACATTCACTCCGGGTAGTTCAAGATCAATTATGCAGAGGAGCCACTCTTGTGCTTTGACAAATGCCAGTAGTACCGATGATGAAATGATGAAGTTTGGAAAGCCAGCGCTTGAAAAGAGACTCTCTTGCGCTTTACTGTCGAAGGAAGACAGCACGTTGTTTCAGCGACAGAAATCCAGTGGATCAACACCGTTTTCAGTCAACTCGTGTCTTGATGAGAGCGAAAAAACAGACTACGCTCTATCATCAAATTCTGAACTAGAAGACCTGTTTAATAGTGCACTGCAACTGATCCAGAAAACGAAGCAAGATACTCTTTGGTTCAAACCGGATAGACGAGAGAGCGGGTTCTCCCTGGCTCTGACTGCGGCAACTACTGGAAATTGCGATGATGATGAAGACGACGACGGTGATATTAATTATGATCCTCTAGACAACTTGGTCACTAAACCATTCAAATTGCCATCCAAGGACCAATCATCTGGATTTAGGAATGATTACGTTCTTGGAGATACAGCGCGCTCTTCCAAACACATGGTCAAGGAGTCTGACCCTGAAAAGGCTTTGGAGAATGTAGAGTCATTGAAAAATCATGATTTCGCCTTCATTCGTCGATCCGACAAGAAGAGCTGGACATATGCTATTTTGGCATATCGTACTTTTGAGTCCAAGTCGAAGGGCAAGAACAAAAGTGCCAAGGGAAAAAATTCTGACAAAGATATCCAGGACACGGCAACTATTGCCACGGATGTCAAAGTAGAACCTGAAGAGTGCATGATGTTTGTAGTAGCCAATGGAGGAAGAACAAAAAAGATCCGTAAAAATAAATGGGCCAAATGCATCCGATTGGTGTCCACTAAAGGACAAGAACCGCAAAAGAAAGATGCTGGAGAAGATCTTGATACAGAGTCATCCATTGATGTTGATGTTGAAGGTTTGGACGATGAAATGATCAAGGCTGAGTACAGAAAACATTTTTACAGCAATTTTTCATCCTCTTCTCTTGATGGATTGGACAAATCTTGGGTACCAGACGAAATATCATTTTCTCACAATGATGATTTGTCGATTGTGTCTGATTTGTCTTAGAGATATTGATGATAATTAAATTTTTCTGCCCAATATGGTTAACATCAAATCCAGCATGTTCCTTGTACAGAGCAAATACAGAATAAGTTTAATTGTTTCTGTCTGTCATTCACCTTTTTTTGTACTTTAGTCGCATAAGTAGAAATTTGTTTTGTTGCCAATCAAGCACTTACATTTAATTTCAAATAAATGAAGAGTGCGCTGGAGAATGGCATATTGAAGTTCTAACTCACAATAAAAAGCAAGGCATGAAGCTGTAGAGATTGTTTAAGAAAATAATTTTTCAGGAATGTTAATGATCTCCCTCTAATGCTCTCCCCATTGCTCTCCCCTCATATGTTTTTAGACGTTTCTACAGAAAAATATCAAGGCAGTACTAAAAAATTTATTCCTATGTTGAAAGTTCCATATAAAACAATAGTAGAAAAACTTGAAAAATGAATAAATCTATGAAAAGTGTTGCCATAAAAAATGGCATAAATCGAGAAAAAGCTTGTGCCCTCATGCTGGCACATCTAAAAAAGTGTATGCCATTGTGCCATCCAGCAGCACACTATTTTGTCAACGTGTTTTCAACGGTAGTTTTCAGTACATAATACTGTACGTTTGACTTCAAAAGCAACTCTAGTAGATGGGGGACCTTATATCTGAGTAGTGGGAGGTGTTTGAGGCTCAAAATTTATTGCATGCACTAGCTATGGGTCCCATCTAGTGCATGCAAAAAGAATGGGGTTGATTGGCCAAGTGGTTGTTTCAATATAAGGCCCCCCATTAAGGAACCCATGATTTTGTGTCATTTTTTGCAATTTTAGGCTCAATGGAACAGGGATATTGAATTTGAAATTTCATTTTTTTCAATGTTGAAATTTCAAATTCAACTATTTATATTCATATTCATTTTTATAGATTAATAATGAAAATTTGATAATTGCACTCAGTGTTGGTATAGAAGTGATCTAAAATGTCCTTGACCTTAAAAAGGTCACACTACATGTACTCGTACTTATTACTACTCTCTATCTTATTGTATGTATGGTAGAATGGTACCTCGCTCTGGCTAGAGGTACTTACTTAGGTACTTATGATGGATATGCCAGCAAATAATAGACGCCAACCTACGCCAACGCAACTCCAAACTCCAACACCCAACAACACACAACACGAACAAACACCGCTGGCCTCGATCGTTCTGACGGTGATATTGTAGGAATACTAGATACACTAATAAGTCTATGGAAATCAGTTTCATTATTGTCTCGTTGTTTCGGACTATGGTACTACCTAGGTATGGCACCATACCATACGTTTATTGTTATTAGCCGCGGATTCAATCGAGAGATTGGCAAGTCCGCGACGATGACGACGCAAACGTCGTCGTTGTCGTCGTCACCACCATTGCTGTTATTATTAGTCCAACTTATTAAGAGCATAACTTTTCAGCCATAATTAGCTACTGGGGACGCGAGAGTCCGCGACGATGACGATGACGACGCCAAACATCGTCGTCGTTGTCGTCATCATCGCTGTCATCATGCATTACCATACTTACCTTACCTTATTCGTTTTGGATTTCGTTCACGCGATGGTGGATGGATTGCATGTGAAACTGCGTGAAAACTGGCCTCAGGAATGCACTGCGTGCAGTGGCGTGCTTGAATGGCATGATGGACAACTTGAATTTGTACTGAGTTGAATGAGAATGTACTTACGTTAGTTTTTCGTAGATTTCGGTACATATCTAATCAAATTAAAATATTTAAGCCTCTCCGAATTTCAAAACTGTCATTTGGTTTCAAATTCTATCCCTAAACCCTCAAAACTCAAAAAAATGCAAAAATTATGCTAAACTTCAAATGACCATTACTCAGTCAATATTGGGTCTTTTGGGCTCATCTCTTCAATATCTGAGATATAATAAGCCCAATAATAAAACAGATGGTATATTATTGTGATATTAATGACTTTTAAAAAAAGCGAGTTGCCTTTGAAGTCAAACGTACAGTAGGTAGGAAGTGGAGGAGTTGAGCTTTTCGTGAGTTTTGAGTTTTCGTGCCTTTTCCACCAATTAGTTCCATAACTGAATATTAATTCATAGAATTCTACTACTACACTCTACGTAAAAAATACCGCCAACAGTTTTTTCTGTTATCAGAAGAGATCAGAAGTTAAGTCTTTTTGGTAGTACCAAGGGCCCTGTTCCAGGTCTAGGTATCATAAATCATAACTCGTAAAACCAATTGTTGACAATTAATTGTTTTGAATAATAATGCAATCCCCCCGTCCTGCCTGGCCAATCCTTCCCTTTCTGAGAACCCATCAATCACAATTCGAATCATGTTTTCCAAATCCAAATCTGTGGATGTATCATCTCTCATAGAAAAAGATCACGCCAACTGTTCCAACAAAGAATATACGGACAAGCATCTCACGAAGCTTGCAAAAGTGTTGGAAAGTAGCTCGATCCTTGAAACACTGGATCTGGATTCCAACAAGATCAAGTTGGCAAACGGGGTCTTCGCTAATGCTTTGGGCGATAACTGTACCCTAACAATTTTGAATTTGTCCAACAATTTCATTGGTGCAGAAGGATGTGCATTGTTGGGAGGAGCACTCCAAAAAAACTCAACTTTGCAAGAATTGAATTTGGCTTCAAATAAGATTGGTGCGGAAGGGGCTAAGAGCTTGGCAAATGGGCTAGGGGAGAACTCAACCTTGGAGAGGTTAGACTTGGCATCGAATGAGCTGCGAGGACAAGGGGCGGTGCATATTGCAGATGCACTGATGGCGAATCAATCCCTGAAAAAAATCAATCTGTCATTCAATGAAATTGGAAAAGAGGGGACTACGAGTGTTGCAGAAGTCCTCAAATGCAATAATTCTTTGGAGGAATTGGATTTGAGTGAGAACTCATTAAAATCTACTGCAATAATTCCATTATCAGATTCACTTGTGGTGAATAACTCATTGCACATCCTTAACTTAGCTGGGAATGACATTCGAAAAGATGGGGTTCTTGTTTTGGCTTACGCTCTGAGAGTTTTGAACCGAAGTTTGAAAGAGCTCGATTTAAAGAAGAATCCAATTGGTGATGAAGGAATTGAGGCTTTTGCAGACTCTCTTAAATTGAACAAGGGTTTGCTGAAGTTGGGGCTGCAGAATATTGATATTTCATGCAGGGGTGCAGAATTAGTGGCTGCTGCGCTCCACAAAAATCAAAATCTCCAACAGATAGACTTGAGTGTCAATAATATCAAATGTGAGGGGGCAGCGAAGGTGGCGAAATCGCTGGTCATGAATCAAACTCTACAGAAAATAGATTTGGGGCACAATGAAATTGGGGACGAAGGGATTGTAAAAATAGCAAAGGCACTCAGGCACAATAATACCTTACGCGGAATTTCTCTAACGAATACTAAAGTTGGAGACGAAGGGGCTGAGAAGCTGGCAGACGCTCTAAAAAAGAATAAGTCATTGCAGGAGCTACATTTGAGTGACAATGTATTTAGCTCTGAAGGTGCTGAAAAGTTGGCTTGTGTTCTCAAAGTCAATCAAGCTCTTTTGCGATTACAATTGAAACACAATAATATTTCTACTGCGGGAGTCGCCTCATTGGCTGGCGCGCTCAAATTTAATCACACTTTGCTTGAGATAGACCTGAGTGAAACGAATATTGGTGATGATGGTGCAGAACTTTTGGCGGATGCACTTCTAATGAACCAGTCCTTGCAGAAACTTTGTTTGAGATCTAATTCAATCAGCGACAAAGGGGTTTTGAAGCTTTCTGATTCATTGCGATTAAATCGTACCTGGCATGAGATAGATTTGGCAATGAATAATTCGAGCAAAGATTATTTGAAAAACCCCCATTTCAGAAAGAGCAATCGACAACCAGAACCAAATTCTACCAGAGAAAAAGACGCTGACAGCCAACCTTCGCTCTTCTTCTCAAAACTAGTTGGCATTCTTGCATCAAGCACTACCATCGACCTTCAATTGGATGAACTCATCCTACTAATCTCCGACGTGCACATGATGAAGTTCTACTTCACTGTCGTATCATCACTTCTTCGGTCCGAGATTTTGCAGAGAGACCAGGCTTCTAGGCATATTCTCGGCGGTCTCGAAAAGACCACACAGCTCTGTGTTGGTGAGGATGACATTGCTGACTTTAAAATCATACTGGAAAAAGCAGAAACCGATGGTTACATCGAACGTCGGGATTTTTTCCGTTTGGACAATAGAGCCGAAGTGAGGAGGATGGAACATGCACCGTTTATTCTGAGCATCATGGAGGCTGTGAGGTCAAATACGGCAAGAATTGAGGGGCTAGAAGCCAATGCGGAGGCGATAACAAATTCTGTCAACGCAATCAAAAAGGGTCTTAAGCACAAAATGAAGGTGGAAGCTACGGTAGGTTTTCTAAGTGCCACGATCAATGCCATTTCATTTGGCGTTGGTGGAAATATCATAGACGCAACCGCCAAAGCGCTCGGATCTATTGTCGACTACGGCGACTTGGTTCACATTGAGAAAGTTGCATCTCGTTTTGGTGATGATTGTGTAGAGCAGGTCAAAATGGGGGGCGAGATTGCAGCAAATCGATACGCGGATCGCTTGCTTCAAAACGCAATCAAGAAAGGAGATGTTTTAGCTGTCGTCTCAGCGGCTGCTGCCATGATGGATCCATCTTATGTTGTTCCAAATGATTCCGAAACCGAAGATGATTTTAAAGCCAAAGGAAATTTGCATTTCAAGGAGGGACGTTATTCAGAAGCAGCCGAATGCTATTCACGAGCTATTGAATTGAACAGCTCAAACCACCTCCTATTTTCAAATCGCTCTGCGGCGTATCTAAAATTAGACGAAGCAGAGAACGCATTGTCCGATGCAAATGCTGCCGTAATGCTTGATCAAAATTTTCTTCGGGGGTATTTACGGAAAGGGAAAGCATTGCAAGCCCTTCGGCGATTCAAAGAGGCGGAAGTAGCATTTGAGGAAGGCCTTGTAATCAACCCCGATGACTGCGAGTTGCAGAAAGGTTTACGTCTTCTTAGGGAGGATGAAGACTTCAAATCAGAGTGTGTTGATAACTTCAAGGCCGCTGGCGATTCTGCATTCCGTCAAGGAAATTTCCCAGAGGCAATAACACAATACACAAATGCAATCAACATCAGTGATTCTAACCATCTGCTTTACTCAAATCGGTCAGCCGCCTACCTAAGTAATGGTGATGCCGAAAATGCACTAAACGACGCCGTCTTTACTCATTCAATCAACCAAACCTTTGCACGAGGTTTCTACCGAAAGGGGAAAGCCCTGCATGTATTGAAACGGTTTGAAGAATCCATCTTTTGTTTCGAAGAAGGATTGGCTCTGCATCCTCATGATGCTGAATTGAGAAGGGGATTAGATCTGGTTCTGGGTGATCCAATTTTCAAGACAAGCTGTCAATCTGGGGAAGATACAAATGAGAGTGAATCAACTGAAAATAGTGAATCTTGGGGAGCAAGATGTGAAAAAGAGCCAAAAGTAGAACCGCAGCCTGCCGGTGATTCTCGGGGATTTTCCAAAGAAAGAGATTCAGGCGAACAAGCAAACGAGGATCATTGCAAGAGAGAGCAAGAGTCAGAATGTGCTTCGGATGAGTTTTCGAAAGAAGATGAAGCTCCAAACGCAAGCGAAGAATCTTTTGGCGGGGAGCAAAACTTTTCACAACATCAGGAGCAAAATTTTGGCGAAAACTCCAGATTCGACTCTAACAAAGAACATTCAAACTTAGAACATAACAGTGATGATGATTTCAGCGCAGGGAACCCTAACGAAGGGCATCAAAACGACCGAGATTCGGGGAGAGGTTATTCGAACAGAGGAGCCCCCAATAATGTTTCATCTCGTACTGCCGGAAGGGACGAAAGGACATCAACGCATTCATCAGGTTTGGACGCAAAAGGTGAAGTGAAAACGTGGCTCTTGGCCCATCTTCCACGTCTCAACGAGGATGATATCGCCTATTACACAGAATACCTGATATTTGATGGGTTCGATTCTTTGGATATGCTTGATGCACTTCTAGAAGAGGACTTGCATTTCATGAAGAAGGCACATAAACGAGTACTGCTGCAGAAACTTAACCTTAGCTGATAAATAACCAGCGATTAAAACATGACTTCGATTGTTGTGGAGAGCTGTGAAAAACAATTGATTAACTCTATGTTATGAAAGTATTATTTTTGGCATAATGTGTGTTCGCTATTTGGTGGCAAAGACTTCTACTCTGTGCAACAAGTGCAGCATTGCAAATAGAGTGATTAGTAAAAACATTAGTTGAGTTATCAGAGCTTGTTTGTTTTTTTGTTTTGAAGTACAGTGGTGGCCCAAGAAGGCTTAGAAATAATTTTTTCAAGGATGCAGATTTGGAAGGCCAAAATCCAAACAAGTAAATTGAACATATCTTGCATTATTTTGCTTGTGGACTCTATTTTTAGTTCTTTAAACTCAAATTTGAAATTGTAAAATAATGATAATCTACTAATATCTGTAAAACAGAGATTTTCGAAAGAAGCAGCAATACAAAATTATTGTTGGCAGTGTCACATCAACCCAATGCTGTTACTCTGTCAATTTTTTGTAAAATTGGCAAACCCATCATTATTCTTGCAGGAGTAGTGAAAATTAAGCAAGATTTATTGCTCTAACCACAATGGCTGATTGCTTATTTCATTTGAGGAGAATGCTTCATTTTTTGTTTACTTTTTTGTTTGTGACCAAATCTTTAGCAGGAATGAAATTTTTATGTTTGAACACTGATTGCTTTTACTAGACAAATGCATCATGGTTAATTTATTTTTATTTACAAATATGCAAGTAGTTTTGACTGCAGTCAGCTCTAAGAGCAAAAATGGTTGTTGTGACATGTGGGATTTAAATACTTATCTCTTTCTAATGATACTGCAATCAAATATCAAGCTACCAACACTTCTAGAAAATAGTTTGTAGCCATGCCCATCTAGATCTGTATCTATACCAGAATCTTCATGAAACATATTGAATCCACTCCTAAGAAGAGGAGAGATATTCACCTTTTGCCTACACCCATACCATGACAACTTGGTTTCTCTCATCATGAAGTCTATGAAATTAACATACAAAAGAACCTATAAAAATAAATACAAAAAACTAACAAAATCAACCCCCAAGAAACTGTTCAAATCTTGAACAAATAAGCAAGAATTCATATGTGCATGAAAAACAGCCTAAATTAAAAGGCTACAAGAGCAACCTAGAGCTGTACTACAAAGAAAAACAAATAACAAATGCAAAAGAAACCTAATCCCCTAAACGAGAAGCCTACAAAAAGAATATGAATAATAATTGATTCTATTAAAATCCAACATAACTCTACAAAAATCTACAAGAGAAGCTACAAAAGGACCTATTAAAATACAAAAGAAATCATTAAATAATTTTAAATGACACAAAAAGAGCCAATAAAGTACCTACATAAAAAGGACTAAAAAATCAAAAAGGGTCCTACAAGTAAACCAACAGAAACCTGTAAAAGAATCAAAATACAAGATCAGACTATAACATCAGTGGAATTGTACTAGTAAAGTTTGACTTTACTTAAAGTTGAAGTAAACTATGCTTTTGGGCTGAAGATCGCCATACACTATTTTGATGATGTCATTTTATGATGTTTCTATTAAGATATTGAGGAACTTTGATGACAAAATACCTTCAATATTACTGACTCAACTTGAGGCCTCAAGAAATGTAAACTCTGTGACACCACTGACCAACATGAGAAGAAGCTAAAGTGAAGAAGATTTTGGAGATTGTAACCACCAACCACTGATTGGTTGAAGTCAAAACCGTATTTTATACCGTGTCCTTGATAAATCCTACAAAAAACCTAACACAAACATCAATTAAAGAGCCTACAAAAGAACCTACAAAAAAATATGCAATTTCCTTCAAAAATGTAGATAGAAAATATCCTAACAAAGATTCCACAGCTGAAAATGTAAAAAGTACAACAAAAAACTGTACCTAAATTACTACAAAGTATAAATTAAAAAATAAATCAAAATTCAATGAAACAAAAATCAACACAACCACAAGTGATCATCTTTGGAGGATGTCCCTAGAAAATCATCAGAAAGCAACCGATGCCATTATTACTCAAAATTTGAATATTAACATGAATGTACATTCAAACAATATTCAAGCTGAAACAAATAACATAAAAATAACACACAAATTATTGTAAAGTGGTTGTAAATAATAGTCAAGAACAAAAACAACATGAAAGTAGTAATACAATCATATGACACCAAAAACTAAATTCAAAACAATGATTGATGAGCTGTTTTACTCTAAAATTGTCCAATATATTCACATAAGTTGATGTCATGACCAAAGATGAAATATTTTTCCCACTAGTAAATATTCCTTTCTTGTTCAGTGTTGAAGTTAATTAGATCAATTGCTGATATTGAGGTTGGCAGATTAATAAAATGTATATCAATGCAAACACTTCCAAGAACCTAAAAACAGGCATAGTAGATGGATGGTAACTTACTGGAAAATTCATAACATATTTTTCATGGAGTACAAAAAGGAGCACAATATTGATTGCACAAAGTCCAAATCAATGCAGAGAGTTTCCAAAGGTTTTAGGTAAGTAAATGAATATGGCTAGTAATCTAGTGAAAAATGTGATAAGTGATAGAATAAAGTAAAAACCTAAAAGCACACAAAAGCAAAATTACAAAAAAGTAAACTTACTTTCTAAATTTCTTGTATTTCATCTTTCGTAGTTTTATTTTATTTTTACTTTTAGAGTGCATACTAATAATACAAGACTTTTACTTTATTGATGATCACAATTTCATGCTTTCAATTTACTTTACCATTCTTGCTAGGCAAAAAATAGAACTTTTTATTTACTGTACTTAACTCTCTAGCTAGACCAAAAATATCTACTTTTAATTTACTTTACCTTGCTGCTAAATTGATATGGCATGCTTTTATAAATTCATGTTTTGGAAGCATATATTTTAATCAGAGTGATCTAAATCAAAAGTGGTGTTATTTGAGTCTAGTCACTATACAGTTCAATGATTTCAGCATTATGTTGTGGGTTTTTCAATATGAAAGGTTGACTCTTTTTGTTGCAAGATGCAAATTTAATCAATCACACACTATTTCAATATCAATTTCATTCTTTGAACAGGAAAAGAAATAAGGATCTTTATTGATAGATAATCATCAGTGATGAATTCTTATTAAGTGAAGCATATGAATAAGATGAATGCAATGAAAAGACAAGGACAAATTCAAATGATGATATCAACATCTACAATGATAACATGTTCATATCTTGATTGGTTGTGTGCAACTAAGATTTCTACAATATTTCAGAAAAACCAGTGCCTGAGATACATGGTATTCATTGACCATTTCACTTAAAATGATTCTTTTAGTTTTAAGAATTTTTTTGATTTCAGTAAATCATGTAATTTCAGTTGGATACAACATGATATTGCACTCTATTATTTTTCTTTTTGGGTAAGTTTTAAAGTTGGATCAAAACTTTATTCATTTGGATCAAACATTAAAGATAAATTCTGATAGATAGACTGTCAAATATATGAAAAGTTGACCAGTTAATTAAAGTTTAGTTTAAGTTGCACTGTCACTGTCAATAATGTAGATACATCAGAGCAACAAAAATCACACATAGCAAAAAATAGATAATATATTCCATCAAAGATTAGGAAAAAATAAGCCACAAGATAGCACATATGATAAATAAATTTCACAAAAACTGGTGCAACAGGTCAATTGCATCTAACACAATCAAAAATAATAGATTCACATATCTATCATGATGTGAGCATAAATACAATCAATTTCAGCACAGGAGATCAAAAACAAGACACAAAAAAATTTGCAACAATGTAGGGGATGTCATATAAACATGGAGAAGCTATCACAAGTATCAGAATCTATTGAGGTTGATTATGATTTGAACTTTCATTTTGTTGTCAAATGATAGCTTATATTTGATGTATTTTTTTACTCACTTATAGACTATCTTAGCAGTATTAGCATGATTCATACTCCAAAATGGTCTTTTTTTACCATAGCCTAGTTGTAGGTACAAAACCACCTAGTTATATCAAGTCTTTACCTACACAATGGCAATTTTGGTAGTCTCAAGAGGTTAGGAGCTAAAGACCGTCTTTTGTTTTGACTCTGGTTCATTGTCACATGGAGTGTAGTATCATGAAGTTCATCTCAGAATGATTCTAAACTTACACAAATCATGATGAGAACATCAAGATATTTCAACCATTGTTCTATCATTAAGCCTTCTGCTAATTGTTTTGTGAGGTTACATTCTTTGTTGGATACCTATTTCACACCACAGTGACCACCATCTTCATTTGTTGGTTGCTGCATTGCCAATTTACCAATTTTGAATGTGTTATGGCCATCTGTTATGATACAAAATTACATGAGGGAATTGTCCAAAATTGCCATCATTTTTTTCATCACCACCATGATTCATGTCTGCTATTTGTTGAGTGTGTTGTATACCATCTTTCACAAGCACCACCCTCATATTTATGTCATCTCAATTTGTTATATTCAACTGTTCCTGGTTTACTTGACTGCCCAAAAAAGAAGCAGCATCATCATCATATGTCCCAGATTATGATGTGAAACTCATATTTTCATGACATTACAAATACCATCATGTTCAGATGCCACCATCCACCCATGACATCAAGGAGTTACTTCTTTTGGAGGTATACACTTAAATGAATGACCCCATCAGACAACACCCCCATATTATCCTTTTTTATGCTAATTATGGTCTTCCTATGATGGTAGCAGCAGCATCCATATATCCTGTATGATGATGATTTTAAACTCCCATCTGGGACAATGTGCTCAATCCATCACCCCTGCTTCATTAAGTACCACCCAGTTTTTCCAAGGCACTTGTTATACCATTGCATATTAGCAGTGAATGGACCCAGTGTCCATCCATTTGTCTTTGTGAGCTTTGTTATTCCTTTGCTCTAATCAGTGTCCAATTCTTGCCCCATGATGAGAAAAATTTACAAAATTGTTGTCTGTACCACAAGTTCCTTGCTATTATGGCCTTTGGCTTCAGCCCCCATCTTAGTGGTCAACATACCCACTCTAGATGCAACTGCTATACCATCAAAGGATTTTTCCAATTTAAATCTCTATTTAGCAATTTTATGATTGCTGGTTACTTTTCATGAATACATTTTTGTTGTCTAGTCTCATGAAGGCAGAAACCTTATCCTTTTTATTTTTGTTAAGTCAAAATGGAATGGAAAAATTTAAAATACATACAATATGAGTAAGTGAGAACAACAATAACTTGACTCAAAAATCAACACCATGAATAATGAATCATCAATGAATATCAAAAATGGTTAAAAATACTGAGATTGATTACCAACTTGAACCAGCAGATTTTCATAAGTCAAAAGTGTGAAAATGGGCTATAGATTGACATACACCATGTGAAGTCAGGCTTGGCAACAAACAATGAAAACTTCCTAATTTAACAGTTAGACATATTGATTCTACAACTCAAACATACCTCAAACATACCCTAAACAAACCCTCAAACATAACTTGAATATGTTTAGCCCCTGCTTCCTTGATCACAAAATTTCTGCCACAGCTTGGATGTATGGATACCACGTTACTCTGTAAATCCAATGAAAACAGCTTGTTGGAGTGTGTTGTGCTTTGAATAGTCATATGATAAAATATCCTGGGCTTTCTGTGACATAGAGGGTTTCCTGGTAGGAACCAGCTTTAAGTATTACTGATGTAATGAAGCATTTATCCACAATCTGTTCAAACAAATAATGGGCATCATTGTATTTTCTCCTCCCAGTTCCAGGTTGCAAAAAATTTCATGCAAACTAACCCCAGGACAAATGCCAATTAATGTGGCATGACTTGGGAAAGCATTGAAAACTATAAACTATGACATACAATAAACCTGACTATCCAGAGTTGGACATCCTGTTGAAATGTGCCACTTAGCCATCAGGTTGACCTGATGGCCAAGTGGCACATTTCCACAAAACTATCACACAAGACATGACAAAGCGACTTGTGTTTTCTAGCCCAAGGGCAAACTTTGTAGGTTCATGGAGTAGATGACCAAGTGGCACGGTATTATGGTATCGTACATAGTAGATACTGATAGGTAGGTGCCACAATCTCATTGCAGCCACTTTAGTGCTGGCCCCATACCATCATGCTAATGTGGTGTGCATACACACTGGGAATCAAACCCACATCTCGTGTGATAATTTTGTTGAAATGTGCCACTCTGTTATCAGGTTGACCTGTTGGCCGAGTGTCACATTTCAACACATCCACTCTATAACCAAACATCTGACCAACCTCATACAGGCTTGTATGAACTAACGAACTAAATATAACTCTGGAAACTCAAGAACAACAGAGGGTAAATCCAACACCCAAAAATTGACAATCACCAAGTTTGCATTCCAATGCTGTGTACACAAGCTGGTCAATAAGGAGATTAACCACTTCTACCAATAATTTCTCAAGAAGATGACTTATCAGAACCCATCTTTTGATGATCAATTCACCCATTATGACACTGCTACCCAATTTGAAGAAAGACTGTCCAAGTCTCTCCTATCTAGTGAAACCTATACAAGTAGTATCAACACACTTATCCAAATGGTTACCCCTAAACTTGAACCTGTATTTAAACTCCTTTCTTTTCTTTTCAATGCATCACTATGTGAGAAAACTGGTAAACTGTACAATTATAGACTTTTGATTGCTGATGATGAAACAAGAAACACATGGACCAATGGTATGTATTGTTAGATGGTTCAGCTTACCAATGACACCAAATCAGGAGATGTTTGTACCAACACAATTCAAGTGATCCCCAAGTTAGCTGTCTCAAAACAATACCAAAATGGTGGTTGATATTAGACCAAACAAATAATTCCAAGAAATGTTTTTCCTCACCCTAGGAGGTGAACAAAAAATTGTTTGGTCCTATGGATTAACCAAAGGAACAATGGGCATCCCAACCACCAAGATTCTCCTAAATGACATTGTGTCAATACCAGAGCCAGTCTCATTGTTTTGACTTAAAGACCTCTTATCTAAACACACCAATGAAAATATATGGTATGAAAGAATAAAGAGGTAGAGGTAGTACCCAATAAAATTTGATAAAATGATCTGCATAACTTAATCAATGAAGATGGTTACCTTTACCTAAAAGTCACCAAGGGACAAGGGAATATATGTCCATCCTTTCACTGAAAGAGTGGCTAATGATTTATTGAAACAATTTCTTAAACCTCATGGTTATTCTTCATCAAGCATATGCTTGTTCTATGGTTCACTGATGCCAAAACAATAAAATTTGTGTCATTTGTTGGATATTTTAGATTTGAGCTCACAAATGTTGTTATACTTCATCTCATAAAGATACTTAAAAATTGGTACAAGGTTGAAACAGATTGGCAAGGTAAAGTATTTTGTGGCAGACATTTGAAAAGGACTACATAAAACAAAAGTTCACCTTGTCAATGCCCAGGTATGTTGAAAAGTGCAAATTCAGGTCAATCACATGAAGACAAAACAACACAGCATTCCACTTATCCAGAAACACCTCCCTTATCAATATTAAGTTGGAATTCCCCAAACCCACCCCCAGTTAATACCACACCCCTCCTCAATAAATCTGATGCCAAAAATGTGTAACAAATGTGTGGCACCATGCTGTTTTATGCTAAGGCACTATAGAATAATACTCAAAGGAAACAACACAACATGAAACAAACAAGCTGCCCCTACCAAGTTTACAGCCACAAGTGGGCCAACCAGTTACAGGATATGTAGCTTCTCACCCTGATACCACCATCACCTTTCATATCAGTGGCATGATTCTTGAGGTTCACAGCAATTCAGACTATGAAAATGAACCTCTTGTGAAAAGTAACAATGATTGCTTCTATTATCTTGGCTGAAATGAGGTACAATATGCCTCAATGCACTCATTGGTATTGATCACATCCTTTTTAAACTTATTGCTGACTTAAATGCTGATGCTGATATGGGAATCCTCTTCAAAAATGGTCAGAAAGCTATGATATATCAACTGACAACTCATTTATGGTGTAAATATGCTCCAACTATCTTTTATATAGATATTGCTACTATTATTAGGATTCTCAACTAAACTATCAAGCTACAGAGGTCACATGCCATGAACACACAATATTTTTTGATAATTTACCAGGTGGATGTGTTAAGTTTCATAGATGGTTATTTTACTAAGCATTCTCTTCTAAGTCATCACATCATGGATAGGATGTACTGGTTTTAATTTTTTTCATACTAGCATAGCACATACAATACTGTGAATGGTGACATGATAATGACACCAAATTCTGTATTTTTTCCACTATATGGGCATGGTACTTCCATAAAAATACAAGTGTCCATCCTCTATCCTCTGCCAACCACAAATCACCAGCATTCAGCATTCAGCATTCAATATTCAACAAGAACACTTACAATGCTTAGCAGGTCAAGCAACAAGATGACCCATTAAGCCCAAGGCATGGGTGTTATCTGGGAAAAAAATAATTCAGTTAATAAAAACAATACAATAAGAATAAATATTATGCAGTTTTGACTGTGACCATGTATTTGCAATGACACTCTCAAACTTTGGAGTTGACAGTAGTAAATCTGTTGTTTTGTACAAACAGACAACTAAAACCTGCAGTGTTTCAATTAATGGCACAATAATGTTTAGGCTGATAATCAGTACAGTTGTAGAATGAAGTTTTCATTAGAAATTCTTTAAAATGAGTTCAAATAAATTCTAAGAGCACACTCAAATTCTGGATGGGATTGGCAAGAAAATATGAAATTCACCATTCATTGTGTTGTAGATAATTCACCTTCTTTGTTGATGTGCATGTACAGTAGTGTAAATGACGTAACTGTTGATTAATTTTGTTACAATAATTATTTAAAATTGTTGAATAATGTATATTGCCATGGGCTATGGTAATTGTCTAGCTTTCATTCTTCATAGCCCACTGTGTTTGATCCTGTACCATAGTACCAAGTGTAGAGTGTGTTATTCTTTCTAGTATTATATTTAGAGATTAGAGAAGCATGCTTGAACATTTAACTTTAATTTGTTTTTGATTCTTTGAAATTTGAATAGAAATGTGGAAGTAAAAACAGAAGTTTTTAAATTCTTCCAATAATTCAGAATTTCTGATCTTTTGTTGATAATGATTCACAAATTCAACATTCAACATTAGCATGAAATATTTTGATAGGTTTCGTACACATAGGGGACTGTTCTGATAAAACTTTTAAACATAGTACAAGCTACAAACCAGAAAAAATATAATTGATATAATGGGATACTTTGATAGTCTCTGGAGGATGTTGTATTGTTAAAAAATGATATTTTAGTACTGTTCCCTATAAAAACTATCAAAACATGTTATGCTCATTTTGAATATTGAATTGTGAATAACAAGAAATGACAATAATCAAAAATAAACTTTCATATTATCAATAATATATAGAATGGACATTCTCAATTTTACTAAAATTTGTGAAAATTGCTACTTCCCTACATTGCCAACAATCACATCCAATCACTGAAAAAAAGATTGATGATCATTTTTTAGATTTTGAATGTTGAATTTTTGACTAGATGGTGGAAAATCAAATTTGAATTTTCTTCAGGGTTTTCTCCAATTACCCTGGGCACCTCTAACTGCTAAAAATAATCTATTCTTGCAAAAAGTGTCTACGTTTTGATATTTGATGTATCCTTTATGCATTTTGGGGTTTTTGGTTCCAAAGAGTCCTCCTTTGTTTGTGGCTCCATTGTATTCACATGAGTCCACAGAACTCAGTTTGCTAACACATTTTTAGGCCATCTAACAGGTCTATCTATTTTCTTACAATTATAAGGTTTGATATATTATTTTGATATTCTGCTTTTGTGTTGGGGGTTTGTATTGATTTTGCTGAAATCCGCAATGACTACCTAGAGGTCACTGGTGATAAACACTGCTATGGTGTCAGTTCAAAAGTTTAGAATCTGAGATCTTTTTTGGAGATTCATTTTGAATTGATGAAAAACTACAATCAACTATAAAATAATGCTATTAAAAAACTAAAAAAGTGCTCAAAAAGTGAAGAACATCAAGGTTTAATATCTGCTGTATGAATGTCACAATTGTCATTCCAACTGCAAATCAAAAACCATGTTGCTCAATCTTTTCTTGTTACAAATAAGCCAAATACAAAAAAGGATAGTACAAATACAAATCTGTAAAAATACCAACCAACCGTATAAAAATCTACAATGTCTCACAGAAGAAAGTAAAGAAAATAACCTGAACTATTATTTTACAAAAGCAACCTATGAAAGAGCCTATGAAAGAGCTAATGAATGAAAGTAAAATAGAATTTACAAAAACTATGTATAAAATCTACAAAAGAGACTTATATGGAAGAACAATTACCTACATTAACATGAATATACGAATGAGAATTACTATAAGTAAATGAGCTCACAAAAATGATAAAAAATGATGAATAACAAAGTCAAAAGCATAAAACAACCTACAAAAGAACCCGCAAAAGAACCTGCAGAAGAACCTGTAGAAGAACCTGCAGAAGAATCTGCAAAAGAACTGATAAAGAACCTACAAAAGAACCTACAAAAGAAC
>JALLOT010000239.1:0-23096 GCA_036939595.1 Thalassiosira livingstoniorum | reverse complement strand
TCCGATCTCAGCCACAATACTATAATAATAATAATCTATAACAGGATTAATGAATACATTGGAGCTACAAATGAAATGAAAGACCCATTGGTGTAGCTGATTGAGTGGTTGGGTTGTCATGATTGTAGTTTGCATGAATAATGTTGGCAAGGGCTAAAGAGGGTTAAGTGTTATTGGGAAAATGGTTGGAGGAGATGCCCTGGCCAATAGCAGGGAAGGTGGTGTTATTAGAGCGGTGGAGGTCATTGCAGATGGCCTGTGTGATTTTCCGGGCTACAGTGAGGAGCGGCAGTGGAGTGGGTGGAGAAAGAAGAGAAGGTGGAGGTGAAGGCTTGTCAAGGGAGGTGTCAAGTGTGTCTGCTTAGTTGGGTGAAGGAGGAACCAGTTCTTGGTTTTTGGCATCGCGAATGTGGAGAGCGAGGGCTGTGGTAATAACCAGACCAGCCTTTCCGAGGATCCATTCTTTTGGGGCGGGCACTGTATAAGAACCGCCGTAGAAGTATTGGCCAGGAGATCTTGTTTCTTTCCATAGTTTGATAGCAAGTGCTGCAATGTTGCAATGGCATGTGTAGGAAAGGGTGTTGAAGTACATGTGAGCCGCAGCTTGACGGTAATCACAGAATGGTTGATGAAGCACCGGCGCAGGGCCACCAAATAGATAAGTAGAAGTGGATCATGGGACCAAGCCTGCCTAACGGGCTGACAGCGAATGGAAAGAGAACCTTATCCTGGTGGATAAGTTGCGCTATGATCTCCTTGCCAGAGTAGGAGACATGTGTGTGACCATCAGTCAAGCCATCTCTTGCCAATTTCAAATTCTCCTTTTCCTGCAGGTGTCTGATGTGCATGGTATTTTATTGTAGGAGTACTAACTACCATACCATACCTACCATATCGTACCATACTATATACCTCTAGAGGTAGGTACCTAAGTAATACTATGGTACTCCTACATAATATTATTATTATGTTCAATATTTTTTCATGAAATTTTCAGGATCTTTTATTCTCACTTCTCACCTGTCGTGCCTCGTCCATCCTCACCTTGCCTCGCTCTCGCTCCTCGCTCGTCAACTCGTCGGTTCCGCCCCAGTTTGTTTGACAGAAGTTGACAGACTATTATTTATTCAAAAACAAGTAGTACGGCGTACATTTTCTCTTCTTCGAGCAAACCTACAGATTCTGTCCATAAAAATTCTGTTAGAACCAGGATGATGACAGTTGACAAGGCAGGACAAATCGAAAAGGTTGATTGGAGTGTTGTCGTTGATTCCATTCAGGGAAGTGTCTTATCTGATGTGTCAACTGATGCTGCTGCCAGAACGGTAGACGAGTCCGAACCAATCGATAGCGATGAAGGGACTCTTATTGTAAATGCAGCGGAAGACGAAAAAGAGGAAAGATGTGATGTAATGGGCAATTCGGATCTTTCTGTGGATGTTCGATTGTCAGTTTCGTTGCCAAGTTCTATTCCCTCGGATGTGGAAAATATTGAAGGAGAAATTACTTCTTTGACTGAAGCTGAATCCTCAGTGAGAATTGATGATCACGCTGCTTTAGATCCTACCGTTGCAAATGGAAAAGACATGAGTTTTTTGATGGTGCTGCAAGGCATTAGTGGTGTTGCAGCGGATGCTGCAACGAACGCGTCGGCAAACATAAGTGAAATTGGTGGAATAAATTCAATCAGTGACAACAAATCTACGATTGAAGAAAGCCGTGAACTCCAATTGACTTCGTCCAACAATCAGCCTCAAAGTCAAGAGCAACATGCAAATGCGAATGTAGCATTATTGAACAGTGAAAGTGATGAGACGAAATCCAATTTTGCCTCTCTTCAAAATGGATCAGCAGTTCAAATCGTATCAGTCGGGTCTGGAAGTGATGACACCTTTAACTTTCACGAATTTGAGTTCGAGTCAATTCTGGCCAAAATCCCTGAAGATAGCAAAATTGGTGTTCTTTCTGTGCTTGGTGCTTTTAGAACTGGTAAGGAACGTGAGACTTCACAAAATTTCATTTGAGGAATAATTGTACTCATTCTCCTTTCATATTTGTCACGTGCGTGTAGGTAAAAGCTTTTTGATGAGTTGGTTTCTGAAATATTTAGAGGAGGCTTCTAGGAGCACTACATGCAGTCAGGAAGGGCGCGGAGAAGGTTTCAAATGGTTCGACACTGTAGAAAAATTGAATAACGATGAAGGGTCTTTTCCTTGGAGAGGCGGAGAAGAGAGAAACACTCTAGGCATGTATCTCTGGTCCGAACCATTTTTCTTAGCAAGGGAAGATGGCTCCAAAATGGCACTGCTTCTTGTTGATACGCAAGGGATGAATGACAACGAAACCGCGGGAGGAATTCAAGCCAGCATCTTTGGATTGAGCGTTCTTATGAGCAGCTACCAGATCTACAATGTCAATTTCCAGATCCAAGATGATCATTTGCAACAATTGGCTTTTTTTACCGAATACGGAAGGGTTGCTGTTGGACACCACCACCGCCGCGATGACCATGATGATGACGGAGATTCGACTGCATTGTCCAGAAAGCCCTTCCAAAGGGTGGACTTCCTGATTCGCAACTTCCAACATTTTGACTTGTACGTGGGCGAAGAAGATGAAATACCTGAAGTTGAAATTCAAATGAATCATTACCTTGAACGTGTCATGGGCCATCGAGAAAACTCTGGGCTCCAAGAATCCCGGGATCAGATAGCATCGTGTTTTACGGATGTTTCTTGCTTCATGCTTCCTTTTCCAGGATCTTCAATGACTAGGGCTAGGTACGATGGAAAAATCTCTCGTATCGATCCTTCTTTCTTGCTGCTATTGGATAGGTATTGCCGCAAAGTATTTGGAAGTAATCCAGACTCCATCCAACCAAAAATGATCAACGGAAGGGAGGTAACTGCTGGCTATTACAAACAATTCGTAAAGGCTTATGCCAAATCATTCCAGAGCTTTGGATCGACATTTCCAGAAGCACAGACGATTTTACTTGCAACTTCTAATACGCACAATTCCAGGGTTGTTGCAGAAAGTGTCCAAAAATATAAATCATCGATGTCCGAATTAATGGCGCAGCACAGTAATGGATGTTGTCTTCCAAGGACTTTGAAGCAGCAGCATCTCAGCTCGAAAGAAAGGGCAATGCGTCATTTCAGGCGCATGGCTACTTTTGGCACCAGCCAAGCAATCATTGATTCAAGGCAGTTTTTGCTATCTGAAATTGAATTGGTGTACAATGGATACTGGCATGCAAATATGCGGTGAGTTTTTGATTTCATACGAGTGTTTATCTTCATAATCGTTCCTAATTCTCACATAATGTTTCCCGTTTTGAACCATGTACTGCCTTCAATAGTCAATTGCTTGCTAGAATAGCTGCTGCTAGCGCTACTTTTGTTGGCACAGTTGCACTCTTAGCCATTGGTGGAAGAAGACGTTAAAATTCTTTAGGATTGGAGGAATACGTCTCGTCGAAATGGCGTTTAGCATACCTTTTTTTGGTATTGAACTGTTAGATATTGCTTAATATTATTGTCGGCGTTTGTTCTTTTGTCATCAGTGGGCAGTGCAGAACTGGTTATTGTATAGCTTAAATAATATGTGAATAAAGGAAAAACTACTTGTAAACACACGTCAATCTAAAAACAAAGCATGCATGGGACAAGAAAAAAATGATAGGGAAACTTGATATCCTACGATGTGTGCAGACTGGAGAAGCATGTATTTTAAGGGATAATGCGTCATTAATGCACTACTATCTCACATAAATAATGGTAAAGAAAATAGAATTGCCACCTAGAGAGAACCAATTCTTTTTGGCTTACTTGATGATTGTGTTATTTGCAAGCTTCTGCACAGCTGAGGGATAAGCAGCCATGAGGATCCAGAAACCGACTTTTTTGTTTGGACGTTGCTGTTAGAGCGAACTTTACTTAGCACTATCTTACTCACACAAAACGGATTTATTAATTCAAAAGCAGTGCCAAAGCATTTCTCCTAGTCAAAATACCACTGGTTGATACAGAGGCATTGGGCAATTGTTCGCAAATAATCATTTCAGGGAAACCATGAAAACTTTCCTAAACTTTATTAATTAGATGACAATGGCGCAGGTTCTATTGCACGCATAGGCGGAGGGCTTAACAGCTCCACCTCCTCCAAAGTCAAAAGCACTTGCTTCAATGCATTTTGATCCACAGGCTGAGCCATAACCCTCAAAAAATGCTTCACCTGCGCAATCGCAGTGTCCGTACTCAAATTCAGCTGCCCATCACCCAGAAATTGCAAAATCCATTTCGGTAACTTGGTCCTCTTGTCATGCCGGTTGTACCGACTATCAGCAAATATCATCAGCCCATAATCAACTTTACTACGAATGACACGACCAACGCATTGGGATGCTTGGCGGAGGGCATCAAAGTTGAGAAAGTCCTGTTCTCGAATTTGGTAGTGGGTTTGGAGGTATTCTAGGCGTGCTCGTAGGATGTGACTCAGTGTGTATTGGAAGGGTACGCCGAACATTATCACTGCTCTTCCGTAGTGTCTGTCGAAGTTGATTCCTTCGGATACCTTTCAACACAGAATACACAGTGATGGAAATAACGAATGTTAGTAAGTGTCACTACAACTACCCAAAGAATATCAAAAGTCTTCATCTCAAATTCACCTTTCCACGAGCAACTGACAAAAACACCGCACCCCTTCCCGAATCACACGCCCTACGATAATTATCCAACGCCAAGGTAGTCTCCACCACATCCTTGGTTTCAATAAAGACAAGCTTGGACTTGGTCAGTTGACGCAATATTCCCATGCCATCCCACTCGCTAATAATGGATTCCATGTAGCTGTAGGATGTGAAGAAGGCTACAACTCCGTCTGGGATGGAGCTGCAGAGCTCTACTAGCATTGATCCTGGTGAATGCATGGGAAGTTTGCACAATAAGCAATGGAACATGAAATAATGTAGATGGGTTAACATCGGTTCCATGTGTCTCTTTCATTCGACTCACCAAAATTACGAACCACCCCCATATCACCACGATCGTCAAATTTTGTCGAAACGGGCAGCTGATCTGAGCCTCTCGTTATAATCAAGGGGCGAATGCATGGTCGAAATGTCGACATATTGAATGATTCCGATACACAAGGCTCAAATTGAAGGAGTTTGGGGTACAAATCAATCGGCGACCTTAATAGATCAATAAACATTCATAGACGACGATGCAAGGTTGAGCCAAATGAGATTGAACAGTAAGAAATGAAATCAAAAATGACCCACTACAAAATTAATATTCCACTCAATATTCAATTCAACTCACAGCGTACCCGAAGTAATAACCACACTCCCAAACCTCTTAAACAAAGGCCCGATCGCCAAAGAACTATCCAAACACGCCAGTTGAATCACGGGATCACTCGCCCCCGGAATCGAACTCCCATTGGGTTCCATAATAATTGCAAATTTGGGAACTCCTTCCGAATAGGTTGCCACTAGTGATGCAAAGTCGGCTACATCCGTCAAGGCATTGAAATCATCCAAATTTGGGACTTGTAGTGTGCGCAGTAAGGAGGAGAGGCGGGAGTATGCGAATTTGAGTGGTTTAGCTTCCAATGAGGTGGTGGTGATCATTCGATGCAAAAATGCCAAAGGTGTTTCGCTAATGACTCCTCCACGGGGGCCGGTGATGGTACGTAAGCGTGTTTTCAAATGTTCCACGATTTTTTTCATGAAGGCGATAAAGTGTTCGGCCCGACGAATGTTTCCAGGGACTGCTTCGTTGATGACATCCGGGCTTAGAATGTTACTACTCAATCCAACCTCATTCGCCCCAGCATTCAACAATCCCTGCTCCACCAAACCACTAACCAAGCTCTCATACTCCATCTGCAACCTCCGTCCATCCACTGCCTTGATCCTCCCTACTTCACTTTGTAACCTTCCCAAACTTCTAGTTGCCTGTTCTAAGTTCCTCTCGTGAATAGTCACACTGAGTGCTTCTATACACACAGAGTCGATATTGTGAGCTTCGTCAAATACAATGATTGATTCAGACTCGAGTTCTTTGGAGACCATTTTTGCAACCTTGGGATCAAGCATGTATTGATAGTTAAAGACTAATACGGAGGCGTGGTTGATGGCTTGTCTTGTGAGGTAGTAGGGACACCAAGATTTAGACTTTCCCCATTTTTTTAATTGGTTGAGGTCATAGACTCCGGAAGGCATGGAGGTGGCTTCTCCTGCGGATTGGAAGGTGTCATAATACGGACAGGTTTCTACTGCACCAGAGTTTCCTCCGCCACCTCCATCGTTATTCGAGTTGGAATTGTTCTTTTTCGCCCGTTCCAAAGCCCAAGGAGCAGTCATACTCCGACAAGCAGCATCAATCGCCTCTCTGTCCGATTCTCGTACTACTCGTTCGTGGATGCACATGTTACGTCGGGAGGAGAGGCAAAGGGCTAGGACTCCGGATCCCCCGGCTCCACCATTTTGGGATATTGGCCCTAGTAGTGGATGAGAGGAGGGTTGCTTTTGATTGGGTTTGGGACCGTAGGTTCGCTTTCTTTTTCGTGGCTGGACTTGACCCTCTTGTCCATTCTGCCCATTGTTCGAATCGGTTCCATTATTTGTTGCATTGCCGTTACTGGCGGATGAAATTGGGGCAGGAGGCTGCGAAATATTGGAAGCAGATGATTCAATATCCATCGCAACAACTCCTCCACCTGTTTCTTGTACTCCCGCTACTTCTTCTCCCGCGGATGTTACATCTCCCACAGCTGCGGCTGCTGCTGCTGAAGATGATGATGCTGCCGCCTCTCGGTCTAATCGCAACTGTTCACTCCTATACCCCAAAACCGTACCCAACTCCTCCATAACCGCATTCATCTCCGGAACAGTCCGCGTACAATACACTAATTTTCCCGTATTAGGATGAGCCAATTGATAACTCGTGATTAAGGACAGTAAACATGCAGTTTTACCAGTTCCGGTAGGCATTTCGAGAAGGCAATGTCCACCGGCGTCGAGGGTTTGTTTGAGGGATCGCATGTATTGGTATTGTTCGAGGTAGATTCGATCGTAGGGGAAGAATACCTCGAGATCGTCTAGGAAGAACCTCATTTTGAATTATTTGGCCGATGTGTGAAAGGTGTTTACTTTCCAATTACCGATAAGTTACTGCCCTTGTTCTTGTTTGTCTTACTGAATGGACTTTGTTCTTGAACTATTGGATGGAAACCTCTTTCCCAGAACAATGCATACGAGGTAGTATTGTATGGGAACTGGAGACTGGAGAATGAATGTCAGCGACAGCGACGTGAAACCTCCTCTGATCTCGGTGGTCTTTGATCTGATGAGTGAAATAAAAAGTAAGTAGTAGAAGCCCGTACGTGGTATTGTAGAAGTAAGTACTATGGAGTATGGTATTTACCGTGTACAATGGCGGACAAAGTCCTCGTTGGTTTAGCCACATCAGCCACATTAATATTTTTTTCAGCGAAAAACAATCGCTTAACATCACTACTTACAACAGATCACTACGTAAAATTTGCTAGATTCACACGTTTTAATTATTTTTTTGAGAATTATTTGGCGACAATCGCCGAGTCCATTTGTAACATAAACCCCGTTACTTATGGTAAGTGAGTTAAATATTTGGCGAAGCTTCTTACTTGGTCGGGGGGTACAATACATAGGTAGTAGTATTGTATTGTACCTTTCTCCTACTTATGTGCTCCTATCAGCTCCTAAGTACCTATCCTACCATATTATCTTCTAGCCAAAAAAATGGTTGAATCATCTCTGTCCTCAACTGCGCCATCATCTCAGCCGTGTCCAGAAATCGGCCATGATCATGATGGTCACCATGTCATGTGCCATGTGTGCATTCCCCTCCATAATTCTACATTTGAAACACTGAATTCATCAGAGGAATGGAAAGCATTGCTTTCTCGAGCTGCGGTTCGAAACAGTCAATCCTTAAGTGCCCAGAATGCCGAAGATTGTTTCGACGGTGTCGAATGCGATAACTGCAACGACTACGGACAAGGCAACCACGGTGGCCATGACCAGGCTCATGACCAGGCTCATGAATCGGTCGACGAACACAGTGACCAAGTCGAAATTGGAAGGATAGGAAAAGTAAGAATGCTTGAAAACGAACAACGCATCCAACAAAGTTCGATACTAATACTGCAGAGTCATTCAGATGGTGTCATGTGGCGAGGTTTGGTACCTCTTTTGACGACAACTGGTGGGAAGAATGACAACACAGCCCACTCCGTTGAGAAGGAAAGATTATCATCTGGCCATCTTGGGCATTATGGAACGAAGAAAATGAGGCGCAATCATATCCGAACAAAGTCAGCAATGCCATCTTTGGTGCCAGCTTCACTTGCTTTATCGGTGCTATTTCGTCATTTTTACAACTACATCGGACGAATTGCAGTTCATAGCACGTCAGAAAAATTTCATGATCAAAGTTTTGACGGACTGTCAATGCAGCCAAAAAACAATTCGTCGAGTGGCGCTTGCCGCACTGATTCAACAATAAATCATGCTCGGAGCGAAGATGATAGAATCAACAATTCAAATGCGATAATCCTCGCATCATCGCATATTATTGGACAATGGCTAATGGCATCAATCCCAATGGTATCCTCTCTCCATGGACATGATTCCAAGTCAAACAAAACAACAATTCCGGCACATTTCTTTCTCCTCCTCCTACCACCAAACCCGCAGTACCAACCACACCACCCAAATTACTGCTTCCACTACTCACGAACACCACCAACCAACCCCCTCTCCTCCTTCTCCCGCCGTCTCCTCCGCCTCGAAAACAATCAAATACGCCTCACCTCCCTTTCCGCCTACGTTTCAACTCTTGGCGGCGGAGCTTTTCTCTGCCGGTACCTCTCTTCTGCTGTATCTCTCGCTCGGCAGCAATGTCACATTGCTCTGTTGCGGGGGGATGAGGGCATGGCATGGAAATGCCGAATAAATGAGGGGTATTGCTATATTTATGCGGGAAGGTTGAAGAGGGGGAGGAGGGTGGTGAGAAGGGTTTTAAAGGAGGTGTTGGAGAGCTTGGAGAAGAAGAATGGCAGTGGTGGAGAGGAGAGGCTGAGGCTGGTGTATCATGGTGGTGTGAAGAATAATGATCATGGCAAGGGTGATAATGAAAATGATTTTGGTGTAGCAAATTTATCTCTCTTGCCAGCTGCATCTGAATCTGGAAGGAGTGCACATCACAAAAGTGATCTTTGTGAACTGACAATCATTAAGAACATGTGCCTAAGTGCGTTGTGGTTTACAAACCGAGTGGAAGAGGCAGGATTGAGTGATCATGGTGCTGCTGCCAGTCATGATGAAAAAAACGGAAAAAAGGGCGGTGCTGTCAATGGTTCAAATGGCAGTAGTGGTGCCAAGCTCTCGGCAACGCATGATGATTTTCAAAGGATAAGAATTGTTCGTGATAGAACTTGGAATTAATAATTGTTTTATTACTTTTTGCCACGTTTCCTTATCCAAAATAGATTGAGCACCAAAAAAAAATCCTATGATGAATTTTAACACATTATTATGATAACGTGAAGCATTTCATGCATTTCTGTTTGCAAAAGAATATCTTTTTGAGTATCACTAGTACCAAAGATGGGGATGAAAATGTCGCCAGCAGTGTGTACTGGTTGTTTTATGCATTTCAAATGGTTAGATTATTGAATTCCCTGGCAATTCAAGCACGTCAAAATGGATTTATCAAATTTCAGATAATGTGTTGCAGCAGCTTCTGGATGACACTTGCTCTTCCACACACAAAGTGGAGCTCTTAAACGCAAACAGATTTTTTGAAGTCTTCTGGCCTTAGTTGCTTTCAATTCATTCTTGTGACCATTCTTGCCATCAAATTACAAAGTAAATATCTAAAACACATATAATTGAGAAGGGACAAATTTAGATGTAGTTTTGCTGTTGGTTATTGATAAAAACTACATCTCAGCTGGTTTTAACAATTTTTTATGATGAACTCTTTTTGCAACCACTTTGTGATCTGGAATATCCCAGAATTTGGCGTCAAAAGTTTCAGTTGAATATTTTCTCTCGTGAGTGCTAGAACGAACCAACAATTTACCAAATTTAAGACCCATAAGAATCCATGCAAAAGGGTAAGCATTAAGCCAAAGTTAAAGCTGAAGCTTAAGGTAAGTCAGAAAGCAATCAGTGCTCTTTTGATTTGATATTTTGACTAAGTTATTGTTATTCCACTAACAGCTCACGGTCTGGTGTTTGAATCAAGTCACCAACAGACAGAAAAAAGTTTTGCATCTAATACACAATGAGCATGAGAGTTGTGGCAGCTCCAAGCTGTGGAGTTTTCAATATTAGGTTCTGCTGGAAACCAGAAATTGCAAATAGCGCATTACGACACTCCCATGTGAAACATTAACCAAAGATGGATAATTGAGGTGAGAAATATTTTATTGAAATTATGATTAAAGATATTGTATTATTTCTGCCTCATTTCATCTTGGTGCTGGTGCCAACAACCAACCAAACAGAAAAATAATGATACAAGGTGGAGAAGTGTTATTTGATTACAAGGGGGGATGAAGAGGCTTTTGAGATGGGTAGTAGCAGTTTATGGTAATTTAAAATTTAAAATACAAATTTTCTGCTCCCTTGTGAGCTGATTTAATTAAGATAAGGTCCAAAATTGAATATTTGCTTAAGAGGATGTCTCATCAAATCTAATCCTCTGTTCTTGATGTTGTTGCCTTTGACCTTTTGAAAACTAGCAGTTGTTATGCTAGGGCTATTCAATATTTTAAAACCAGTCACATTGATTTTCTGCAGTGCTTCAGAATGTGGGAAATGTAGATAAGAGAAATACAAATGACTTTAGACTATAGAACATTTGTGGTATTACAAGCTTGCACCCTTGGAGTCTTGTGCTCCCTAAGATCCTTGTATGCTGAAATTAACAAATAAAGAATCATGTGGATGCAAATGTCTAGACTGTAATATGCTCTTCCTGGTGCACAGTTCAAGCTCAATTGCCATTAAAGATATGGTGGGGTTGTGCTTCGCATTATCATTAGAGGTAAATTTACACTTGGTACTTTGTATGGGATGCTACCAAGCATTCCCAACTCTCCCTTGTAGACTGCAGCGTATTTTTCATGTGAAAAAGGCAAGACATTTGAAAACCAATGACTTAATTACAAACTTGTAAGGCAAAATTGATGCTCCAATATCTCCTGTGGATGAACTTGACAAAGATAAGCCATTGCAATATGATGCAAAACTTTTCAACTTTATTCCTCTTTTGTGCAAGGCTAAACATTTTGTTCTCTATTTTTGCTGCTGTAGAGTTTGATCAAATTGATCACAATTCAGCAATGCTAAGCTTGGGTTGTGTCTTGATGGAAGTAAGATTCCAATTTAGTGAATTGAAGTGAAAGACAATTGATTTGGAAGTACTCCCTCAGATGATAAGAAGTATTATTCAAATTTTCTTTCTGATAAAATTAAGAACAAGTCAAGATTAGAAATGAACTCAAACTTCTAGACAATACTGGCAGCCTAACTATGGTGTGACCATTGAACCAACTTTTTTTGGTTAGTTGCACCAACTTCTTTTAAAAAATTGGTCCATCACATTCCATTTTGTGGTGTGAGTAATTGGAAACCTGACTTTAGATAATTTTGTAACCATTGTCCATATTTTAATCTCTTGGGGTTGACCAGAGACCATTTGGAACAAAATTCCTTGCAAAACTTTGAACGACAAATATGGTTGCATATAGCTAGGTTGAAATTGTCAACAAGTGAATGGTTCATTTGCATTGAATCAATGCTGGGACCTGTTCAAAGGAAACAGTAGTGTGGGAAAGACCAAACAAGGCTGGTGATATTAAATGCATATCAGAACTCAAAAATGATACAAATGAAAAAATCTTTGACCATTACTGTGAGTTTACAATCCACAAAAGCTACCTTATTTGAAAAATGTGGGCCTTCCAAACAAATGAAATAATCAACTTAAGGTCAAACAGTGAATAATTAATCTCATGAGACAACTTGAAGTAAAAACCCAGGTCACAATCACCATGCAGATGGAAAAATCTTAGCATTATGATAATGAGTTAAAAATCAAAATAGGGTGACCAATTAATGATATTAGCTCTGTTGATTTTGAGTTGGGATTCTTCTTTTAATCTTTCCCTTGTTTTAGGATGTTGTTGTTGATAAATACTCTTGATGCTTTGACTCAAAAGACTTGTTTCCATCTGACTTTTGCAGCTCTGTCACAGTCACATTAATTTGCTACAAAATATATTCAAAACAATGAGTGTAAGATGTAAGACTCACCCTTTTCAGTTGAGGATCAGTCATAATATCACTGTGATCCATTGGGGAAACTTAAAAGCTTGGATGAATGACTTGTCAAAAAGTATGAATTTCTTGGAATGCAGTCAAATATGAGAATTCTACATTGGGCCAAGAACACCAATTATTGGTATCAGATACACCCTGAGAAAACATTTCATGAACAATTGGGTTGGTTCATCCCCAGATGAAGGTACATTCTTGCATGAAAAGGAGCAAGATGACAAGCAAAACAATGGAATAGTTAATTCCAAACATCTTGTTGTTCAAGGCTTATTGCAAAGAAAAATGAGCACAAGAAAAAAGAAGCTGATGTAATCATTTCCCTTTGAAACTGTACTTTGGAGATAGAAAGTGCTACCAACTTTTGCAAGTACTGACAAGCAAACTTTATCATTGAATCCAATTTTCTTTCTTAAATCTGACTCATTTTCATGTCCCAAAAACAGGATAGAAAAGAAGTCAATTATGAAATATATTAGAAAAATGATGCTTTAGCAATTTTTATCATGATGAAAATTTAATCAATCAGTGGGTTCTATTAGTGTTGTTTAGTAATGAAATGATGCAAAAATGGTCACTTTGCTTCTGGCATCTCTTTTGTGTTTCCAGTGTAGGACTGGATTTAAATACATTTTTGTCAAAAAATGAATGCCCAATGGTTGTGTAGTCAAATCATTGTCATGTTTCAAATGTAGATATTCAAAATTTGAAGCATGAGCATGTTTAACAGTCACAGACAACTCAGGGCAGCCATAGTTTAATGAAGGCAGTACAGGCAGACAAAAGCATCAAACTCAGCTGCCAAAAGAATATTATCTAGTGCAAGTGATGTCAAGAAACAATAAGCAATATGAGGCAAAGTTTGAAAGTGTTAGGTGAAGATTGGTATTTTTAGGAGACTGGTAAAATAGAGAAGAACACTATCAAAAATACTGTAGAACAGTTTTTAATATCCTTCCATTAAATCATTTGGCCATGCATTAAATGTGTAGAGATGCTTCATGAGGTTATCATGAATGAAGTGTGAATAATAAAAATATACTAGCTGAAAACACAAAGACATGACTTTGGGATGTTCCTGGAAATACTTGAATAACTTGAATTTAGTTTTAGATATCTAATAGAATGGCTTGAAAATGCAGCAAATAGTTAAGCACTAAGATTAAGATTAAAAATCATAGAAATTAACCATAATAATACAAAATCTACAAAAAACTTGAAAGTTACAAGGAAAGAAAGTGATGGTTCTGATGCTGGCTGGCCTAAGACTAGGTACTCATATGAGTACCTAAAATGTGTCATATAATTGGTTTATTCTTGGACTATTGTGACAAATTTATGAGCATGATAAATGCATATATGTTTTTATTGGTATCTCAATATTACTTTCAGAGAATTTTTGACTTCTCTACATCCAGCTATGAGTGTCTTTCAAAAAAGAATAATTTTTCAAAAACAATATTGGCTAAGTACTCATATGAGTAACTAGTCATGCAATCCATAGGCTTTGTGTGGACCTCAATATGTGTTTTTGACTAACTCATATGAGTACCTGGAATAAACTAATAATATGCATCATAATTAGTGACAGCTTTTGTGAATTAATGACATTGGTTCAAGTCAAATATTGGTATTGTACCCTTAACCATTTAACACAAACCTATCACTGATGTGATTGTAGTTGGATGAGCCATTTAAGGATGCTTACTTTGAGTTGTTTGAAGCAGTTTAGCACTACTATTTTAAGTTTATTTTCACTTGAGTACAGAATAATGAAATGATAGATGAAAGAAAGAATTTTTATGCTGTCTAAAAATATTTCAAATAAAATTTATTTCAAATTTTTTTCCTTCAACTACCTAACATCTTGCTCATTTTTTGCAGAGTAAGCTCATTTTAGAATACAATGGCACCAACAACAACAGCTGTCCATGGATGACATTTGTTGCAAAAGATTCCATGGTCCAATTATTTTTGGGTCATGAAAGAATACATTTTTGACAATGATATTGTCATGTCCTGCTGCTGTTTGTAGTGCTTATGAAAATCACCATTGGCAACATCAATGGTAGTTCAGACCATTGTAACAAGAATCTGCTGATAATGCGGAATCAGCAATAATTACTTTCTGTGAAATCAATGGAAATTTAATTCAAGGAAAGAATCTTGTATCCTATTGCTTCCCATTGTACAGAAACTTAAGCTTTAGCTTTTATTTGTTGCAATGGAAACTTTGTAAATGGAACAGGTCTGGAGCTGGTGGACTAAGCCCTATTGTTATTGCATACTGCATCAATTGGTCTGATTCTGAATAGGACAATATACTATTGACCAGGTACTCATATGAGTACCCATACCAGAAACCACTGAAAGTAAACTCTTATGACAGGAGATCTATAAAAGAGTATAATATCAGGACCATTTTCAAGGGTGCTCTACCTTTCTTGACACCAAAGGTTCAAATGCAGAGTTCTTTGTCTACAAAATAGAAGGATGCTAAGCAGATCAACAAAATAATTTTTCTATGCCAGTGGTTCTGAATGATTTTATGCTATTATGAATACTGAAGCAATCAACACATCAGCTTCTGATCAATATTGATTGTTTCATATTAATATTAATAGGTCACATGCATTACATGATAATTTTGGTGCTCATGGTTGTATTTGAATTTGAAGGAAATAGTTTTACTACAAATTCCCATTAAGTCACTTAACTTTTCTCATTATGTTCCATATTTGTGCTTTCATTGGATAAAACAAAAGAATTATCACAGGGGTACAGTAGAATAGCCCCAAATAAGCCTAATACTGTGTATCAGTATTGTACCTTCTATGTTCACATGTATAGCATTTTTTAAAGTTTTAAATGTCTGAGATGATAAAGTTGTTGCAAAACAAAACAATCATCATAAAAGACACAGATGAAATATGGATGAAAATTAATTATAAAGCAGAATTCCTGGCTTTATTGTTGTGGTAGATGCATCAAGAAAACCTAGCAAATATGCTTAATCTATAACCTTTTTGTATTCAATTCTACTATATAGTTTGTACACCTTTTGAATCTCTTAAACACACACCATCTAAAAATGTAAATATTATGAAACATCAAAATATTAAACATCACAATGAAGGCAAATGACTACACAAACCTAAAGGAATGGTCACATTATTTGATTACAAATATCAAACCAAGTTTGTTGTCAAAATTAAGATGAAAATGACACTCAATGAATTAAAGCATATCCATTTTTTTATAATTGATTTAGATAAGATTTTAGAAAGAACCTGATTTAATTAATTATTAAATCAAATCTATGAAAAAGACATTGACTTAAGATTAAATGTATCAAAAACTGTGATAACAAAGGATCACTTTTGATCAACAAAAATAGATAAAGTTGATGTGTTATAAAAGTTACTTCAGTTTCCTTACTTTCTAGTGGCAAGTGGTGCTGCCTCACTGATTTGAAGTCAACTATAGACAGGATACTTACTCCATCTTTCCTTGTTCTTGATCTCATTCTTCTTTGTCATCCCCTTTTAACAAAAAATATAAAGAGGATTTTTTACACATAAAGCAACAATAATGGAGTAAAACAAAAAAATCACAAAAAAATCATTTTACTTTTATTTGCCTTTAATTGTTTGAACATTGATACATATTCAGAAGACTTTGAGTGGTTTCAAACTTTCATGTGTTTGATTTTAATCTGATCAAGTTCATTTAAGCTGAAATAAAAAGAATGTCATAAATATCTCAGACATGGTAATACTATTATCTAACCCCACTACTCACAAATTATTTTTTTCTTTTGTGCCAGTTTGATTCAGGAATTAAAAATATTTTGTAGATTGTACAGTGGGAATTTACCAGCAAAGGTGTAACAAAAAACTAATATTATTATTGTAAAAACAAGAAAAGTTGTTTTTTTTAATCTGTATCTCAATATTTTTATTTTTATTTTTGTTTTTGAGCCTCTATGAAAATTTTCTTTGTCTTTTTTTATTTTTTTCACTCCAACTATCAAATTATAATCTCCCAAATATTTTAGGAGATGGGACTGGTGACTGGTTAGTATCACCACTAATTTTTTAACCCATCTGGAAACACCTAGTAATTGCCTAAGAACTTTAGCATGGAGTGAATATTTTTTGTCTAAAAAATTGGATAGAACTATGTACATAATCATTGTTTTGATATTTTTTCTTTTCAAATATTATGAGTTTTTTCGTGCAGATATGTTTTGTTGAAAGTGTACCTAATTAGCACTGATTATGGACATGTTTTTATTGTGGTAATACTAAAATACCTTGTCATTGTCTCATTCTAGTAATCACTATCATATATATCATAAATAGATATCTGAGAATGGATTATTAAGATTTCTAACATGGGTGATTTTATATGCTGATCTAGTCATTGTATAGGTTTTAAAATTATTTTGCAACCCAGAAAATATAAAACAATATTAGAATCAATTTGCCTTTGATCCTCTCTGTCCCATACAGAGTTAGAAGAAAGAAAATCACAAAAACTACATGAAACCAAAAACAAAGAAAGCAATGGCTATTTTAAAAATAGAAATGAATATTTTTTATGCATTTACTTTATTTTTAATTTACATCAATTCAATAAAGTGATTATTTCAAATTACTTTCACTTTGAAAGAAGTTACCAAGATATATCTACTTTTGCTTTACCTTTACTTTGTACTAAATACATATAGCTGTATTTTACTTGAATTTTACTTTCTGTTAAATATAAAAGGTATTGTTTTTATTTTTTATTTTATCTAATTTGGATTTCATTCTAATTTCTAAAATGTTATTGTTTTGTACTTTCCATTACATGTTGTATCACTTTATCAAATGCATACTATTTCAATACATAATACATGTCCTAACATAATTTTAAGGGTATTTTAGCACGGGTGAACTAAAAATTAAAACACAAACAGTTTTGAGATTAAAATTGGAAACTATTCAAAAGTGAATTCAAGGTGAATTTGAGAGTGAATTGAAAAAAAACAACTTTAACATTATTGATTCATTCTTGATTTGATTGCTTAATGAATTATGTTTGTTTCTAGGAAAATTCCTTCACTTTCTTGGCTCAAGGTGTTTAATTGAGGGAATGATGATCATACCATACCAAGAGTTGAGAAGCTAATTACAATGAATAATAAATAATGATGTGACAAAGAATACAAAAATAGCAAGACAAAAATGAATACCAGAGAGACAAGACCAAAATGGGACAACCACCAAGATGATGTGTGAAGGAAAAAAGATTTCCATCAAGTACAAGGAGAACCCTAGATTGACAAACACTCAAATCATTCAACTTAAGTGCACTGATGTGAAAGGTAATAAAATTAAAGAAGAAGTTCCAATTCATTTGAGTGGTTCTTACAATACATTACTTGAAGCAATTCACATTATCATGATGGTAACACTTGGGAAGCAATACCATTGGTCAGTTAAAAGGAGGGAGATGATGTATTTTCATCATTTTGGTGAGCATTAAGCAAACAACCACAGAAGAAGTGGGATAAGATGGCAAGAAATGTGTGAATTCAGAATGAAGCACTAGATACGTTCAAGAAGAAGTGTCAGTAATTATGTGAATAATTTTTTGGAGATAACTCTTGTGACAATCAATTGAGTTACTTAAAAAAGTAAAAAAAAACAGATGACATGTCATCATTAGATTGGACTGACAGGATTGAGGCAATATTTGATATGGTCAGATACATGAAACAGGGTTAAACTACATTGGGCAAAGTGACTATAATCAGAGAAGTGACTTCAAAGAATTTAGGAAAGGATTCAATCAAGTCTTTTACCCTCAAGAATGAAGATGAGCTAAATTCATTTTTTTGAGAGGCCAAGAAGACACTAAAGAAGTGCAAGAAGGCAGTTAATTTGGAACTAAGAGCTAACAAGAAAACAAATAACAACTCCAAAGAGAATGGGGGGAAAGAGAGCATAATCAATCCATGCAACAATCTACAAGGCAATAACAATGCAAAATCTGGTGAGTGCCATTTAAAGGGTCATTCTTACAAGTAGAATCAGTGTCTGAACAATCCATGATCAAAAAATACAATTAACATACTACAGTATTACACACAAATGTGAAAGAGAAGGAAATGATGTCAATGACAACAAAAGCAACAGTGACAAAATTAAGAACAATGCAAAAAGTACAATACCAAAAAGAGCAGCAGAAAAATTAAGATAGAGAAAATTAAGGAAGATGAAGAAGTCAATTTGGCAGAACAAGTAGTCATCCTAGGACATTTTTCTTGTATTCTGAAGTCCTTATTTTGTAAAAATGAGCTTATGATGAAAAAATTTAGGCATTTTGTGGAATACAAGAAAAATGTCCACAGACAACTACACATGAAGTCTTACTCCTTTGTATTCCATGCCAGTGGGCCAAAAAAAAGGCCTTTGGCCTTTTTTTCTGGCCCACTGCCGTGGAATACAAAGGCGTAAGACTTCTTATATTAGTATTCTGGAGTTGCAATTTCAGCACTGAGTCAGATGATTCTATTTTAATTAAAATGCTATTTGGTAAGATCCTTAGAAACTCTTCAATGATAACAAAGACAAAGAGCTTGAGGTTGAGGTAGAATGTCCTAACCTAATTTTAAGGGTATTTTAGAAAGGGTAAACTGGCAATTTGAGCACAAACAGGTTTAACCCTTACCTGCCCAGGCACATCAGAAAAAACGCATTTTGAATGAAAATGATGGCTTCTGTTCCACCATTGCCAGGGTGTTGAATCAAATAACTCAGCACCTATTCCACCAACAACCACCAAACTTTGTCATTACCCTCCCTACTTCATAGTTTGATGCCTTTAAAATGCCAACAACATGGGGTTTGAATTTGTTTTTGAAAAATGACCACCAAAAGACCCACTGAATAGGTAAGGGTAAGGGATAAGATTCAAGAGATAAAACTATTTGAAAGAGAATTCAAGGATCAAGGATCATTTGAGAGCAAAAGAAATAATAACAATTCAGCTTTATCATTAGTAATTTATCCTTGAATTGATTACTTCTTACTAAATTATGACTATTTTTAGAATATTTAACTTGCTTTGGTTTGAGGCCTTTAATGGCCCAGGACAATACACAGACATAAACAAAACTTGTGAATATGTGTGTTATGACACCCTAGTAACAGGTAAATATATGAGACACCAGTTAAAATCAAAACATCTAAGGTGGGTATGTGCAGCAACAAGAAAAATCAATGTAAAAATAGTGTTTGACCAACTGAGGCACTATATAAGTGTGTTGATTTTGACAAGAGAAACTTAGTTTGCTAAAGACTTGTTCATTGATTTTTACCTTTGCCTGTAATAATATCATGACAGTTGAACAATTACAAAGTCATTGATGGAAATAATTTTTTGACATAATGCTTGAGTTTTTCTTTCTGATAAATATTTTTCAGTTTTATTTCTCATGGCAAGAAATATTGATTTCTGTCTTATGCTTTACATTTGCTTTGAAAAATAATTGATCTTAATGTAAGTTTTCTTCAATGCTTGTACTTTTATAATAGCTACTTTTTGTGGTTTTTTGTCTTACTTCTACTGCATAAAATATGTACAATTTGTGCTTTTGATTCACTTTCACTTTCTACAACTCTACAAAACTAAAGATCAAGTTGTTTGGGTTTACTTTTACTTTCTAAAAAAAATACAACGTGCTTTTGCTTTTAAGTTTAATTTGAAAAATCCACCAAAAAGTGTGCTTTGTGCTTTCAATTAAAAGAAATGCTTTCTTCTAACTCTGATTGGTCATGTGATACTAAGATCAGGAGGGTATCAAGGTTAGATGATTTTTTCAGAAAATTTCATGTTTCTTAATTGCTTATGTTCTCCAAACAATTTTTTGACTTTCTGTTTTATTTAAAAATATATTTGTGATTAGAAAAAGCACTCTTTTCATATTAAAACTTGCTACAAAATTACAAGCCGCAGTAGCTGCACAGATGAAAATTTGGACTGCACTTCTTATTTTCAAAATTTTGAGCTGCACAAGCTACATGGCTCAACATTTTGAGTGTCACAAGTTGCAAATAATAAAATTTTGAGCCAAACAGATGAAATTACAAGCCACACAAACCATGATGTTAGTACCTATTGTAGTATAATATTATTTATGTAAGTATTACCAGTAACAAGGAGAGATTAATATCTTTAAATATTTTTTGACATTGATAGGTAAGATGCCATACTCAAGTAATAGTACAACATACATTAAAAAATCTATACAAGCACATAATACATCAATCTGACAATTTGATGTTCAAAATAAGAAGAAAAAGCTCCCACCACATGCCATCAATGCCATGCAACACCATCACAATGGCCCCTTTTCCACTCAAAACCAATTACTGTGTAAAAAATCTGCACCAAATTTCACAGTTCGCTTAACAGTTACCACTAGAACCCAAATCACAGCTAGACTGTAGTAGTAGAGTAATCCCATTCCAAAATTGAGAATAATAATATGGATATGGAGCAATTCCATCATCGTGAGATTGAAATAATAGTAGTGATACAGAACTATCTAGTAAATTATCAGCAAAATATAGCAAACTTTGGTTTAGGGTTAGGATTACTTGTACTGTCAATGACATTGTCAACAAAGCTGTCAAAAACACCTTCCATCTTTGACAACACCATCCATCATTGACACCATTGTCATCATTGATGCAGGTACAGGCAATAATAATAGTAGGTAGATACTACTCCTAGTAGTAGGTATGTACTCCTATTGTCCACAACAATACAGTACATTGTATTGTACGTACCATAATACTACTGACTAGTAGGACTAGTACTCATTAGGAGTATTATTATTTTTTAAAGATGTACAAAACTAATTCCTTCCATGGTAAGCCTTACTACAGTGAAAAAACAATTGTCGTTTTGCCTATTTTTAATTAATTTTCGCTAATTTTCGCTAATTCTTAACAAAAGATAATAAAACACAGTAAAAGATAATAATTTGCATTATTAGCGTTTTCCACGCGTGGAAAAATGCCGACAATGGCATTCGGCCCACCATCATCTCCATCGCTGTCTACAATTCACCATGGCCAATAGGCCACCACCACAAGCTCGACCACGCCCAGAGGACCCCATTCATGGCCTCACTGCCATCTATAGCCAACAGCATCGCGTCCCATTCTCCAAATTACTCACCAATATACAGCAGGCAATAAACCACGTTCAAAATTGGTACCAGCTTGACATATTCTTCAACTGGTCAACCGACGCCTTAGAGACACTATTTGATTCCTACTTTGAGGAATCCGAAGGAGACCCTGCAACTGCAGCCAATGTTTTTGCGGATCATTGGGGGTTGGTCGAATTAGACGAAGCAGACGAATCGAGCGAATCAAATGATGATGAAGAATAAAAAAAAGGGAATGTCCACAAGGGAACGGGCATCTTTTTGCCAAAGAAGTGGAATGCCTATAGAGAGGCAGATCGAGAGGGATGACGATATAGCTGATCCTAGCTGTGGAGGATTAAGGGGGTATCCAGTTTGGCAGAGGAGAGTGTGGTGCGAGCGGTATAATTCCGGTCTCGAAGTGCCGTCCGAATTAATTCGGAGTATTCAGAGGTGGAATAAGAGGATAGAGCCTTTAGCAATGACTGGAAACACGGGAGAGTGCAGAATGAAAGGCCAGCATAGAATGCTTTTGGCCTTATTCAAGAAAATCCATCCCACAGCCAGTAGAGCGTCATGTGCTGTTTTCATATGTCTGTATTCGAGTGATGGTTTGGTATTGACCAACCAAGAGATATCAAATGGGCTAAGAGATTTGGACATGACCATCAAAAAAGGAGGGACAACTGCATTTGCTGCCTTCACACCGCCAAATTTACTTGCATATCATCGATTCTGGTCGTATCCGATGCTATCCGGCGTGAAAAATGCTAGGAGGCGTTGTTTTGTTGGATGCAGATGAAATGGCATTGCGTTTGATGGATGCAAATATGCCTTATGGCCATGCTGTGAGGGGTTTGCATTGGAGAAAGGGTGGAAATTATGGGAGAGGGAAAGCAAAGGTATCAATTATCATGGCAATAGAACCTGGGGATCCAGACATGTCAGCCAACCAAATGGGTTCTGTTCAGTTATGAAGGATCTTTTACTAAAGATTTTTTATGCATGACAATTTGTCTGTACATTTTTGAGTGAGGAGGTACTTACAGTTGCAAGGGAGAATGGTCATTATTTAATCAACAGACTGTTGTATTGTCCAAATGATTCACCCATTGAATGGGTTTTTTATATGCTTGTATGTCAAGCTAGAAAAAGATACAACATTATACATAATAAGGGTTATTTGATTCAGCAAATCCACAACATTATTAGTTCTAGGTCAGGTCTCACTGGCATAAATTAACTATTTTCTAAATGTGGTTACCATTTTGATTAGATACAACTTTAATTTAAATAAAAACAAATACCAAATCATTTCTGACATACAATAGAATAGAATCAAATGCATTTTAGTCAAATATGCAAATAATAACAACTGAATAGAAAAAATGAAAAAAATCAGCTAACTCTCTTCCTCTGAATTGTCTTGTTTGGGAGTTGTTACAACATGCATCACATTTGTTGAATGCCCCTGTGACAATCCATTTT
>JALLOT010000238.1:0-23134 GCA_036939595.1 Thalassiosira livingstoniorum | reverse complement strand
AGATATAAGGGCCTCAAGTAATTATGTTGTCAATTGAAGTCAAATGTACAGTATGCTGATGTGGGTGCTCCACAGATTGACATGTGACTGATTAATTGGATTAAGCAGGGACAGGTAGAGAGTGGGTAAATACTAGCATATGGTATTGTAATGTTTAAGCTGTAAGAAGACAGAGAATTGGAACCAAAGACCACAGGAATTTCAATACACAAAGAGAATAAAAGTTCAATTGAAAGAATGTTGAAGTTTGTCCTTACTTGTGTACCTTCTACTTAGGTCACCAGCTTTGTATTACAATATGTAAGTGTTGTAAATATGGTACTTACTTAAAAGGAACTCTATTGTTTAAAGTCCAGTTAGATAACCCTTAGAGAGCTTTAGAGATAACTCTGGTGATAACAAGATGATAACTATCATTATTTATTTTACAGCTTTTTCGGTTGATTTTGACAATTTTTGGAAAATCATTTCAGATGATAATACTACTTATAATGGTTCATCTCAAACAAAACAACAAACAGTGTCAAAAATGATCACGACGCCTCTTAGCAGTCATTTGCTTTCAAAAAACACCTCTCCTAATAGAAATATGAAGTTTTTGTTGCCAGCACAAAACACATGACCAATACTTGATTAATGCTTTCATCTTTATTCAAATCAATATTGACATGCCCTTCTTTCATCTCCCACATGAGAATACCATTACATGGTGAAAGCATGTTCATCCTGTTATTATGATGATTAAAATTTATTGATTTAAAAATGAAAATGATTATTTTAGGCTGGAAATGGAGTTTAATAATACTTATGAAATAGGAACCACAACATGTTCTGAGTCCGGGATGAACTAGCATGATTTTTTGTCTGGAGGTAGACTGTCAATACAAATCAAGCTTTAAGTAACAAAAATAAATCAATTCTTGATGGATGTTGGCATACCCTATCAATTCAGTGACTCAAAAATCAGGCTTACCACAAAGACAGGTGGTCCTGACTTGTGATAATACTTTTTAACCAACATTTTTGATTTGCTCACCTTATCATTTTCATCCAAAGTAAACCAAACAATTGAAACAGATCCCAATGAAGCTATCAGTAATTTAAACCTTCACAAGTTCAATTATTAAGAACACTGTCTCATCATTCATAGTCCACAGGATTAGAACTAAAAAGATGCCAAATCATATCCCAATAAAGTAATTACTGTTATTTTTTTCTTCTTCTGGAAACTCAAATGAGTTCCAACTTTCTGCAACCATAGAGTGAATATGACTTCAAATGTTTGTGACCTTTTTAAAAAGTTGGTTTATCTGAATAACAACATAGGGGTATTAAGGCTCAGATACTGAAGAAACAAAGTACAGCGACAAAATTTTTGCTGAGTAATAAAAATTTGACATCAGAATGATTTTTTTCCCTGTGTTGTATCATAACATCTTACTATTTGTGACAAACATGATGTGTTACCTAATGGTGGTTTTTTTATGCAACTAAGTGCCTGATTGGTCCCATTTTTTGCATTCATTTCATAAGACCTGTAATGATAGCTAGTGAATGTAATGATTTCCATGACAAATATCCTTTTACTTTTTTAAAACACCCCTCATCTACTAGATTTGTTTTGAAGTCAACTGATTTAAAGTAATCAAATCTAATCAAGCAAATAAAATCCTAAATATATAATGGTTCTTGGAAAGCATCCGCAGTTACTAGGCTGTGCAAAAGTTTATGACTCCTTGACCCCAAATTTTCTTCAGCTCTATTTTATAGCTTTCCATCAAAACCTTTGGACAGTATATTCCTCTGTTTGCATGCATCTAAGTTGTGACAAACAAATTTATTTTAACAACAACTAAGTTATTGTCAAAGTTGCATACTGAATTGCATTTGCTACAATTCTTGGCTTGTTGCAGGTCAAAGGATTTGCCAATAGACAAGTTGACCTCAAACATGTCTCTATCAACAATATCTTTATTGTCAGAAGTCAGGTAGATATGCCCTTGTACTTGTAACAAGCATCCTTCAAATTGGTTTTTGTGTTTGTGTAATAAAAATTTACTACCAACCAGGATGAATACTTTGACAACAAGAATTCAAAATCAACCTAATTTCTTAATGTATTTTGTAGGATATACTTCAGGATAAAAAATATGGTCATTTTTCTTTTAAAGAGATGGTATGTGACAAATGGAAGGCAATTATAAAAAAAACTTAAAAGACACAATAAAATGATATTGGCTGTTTTATTTATGGTATGTTGACATACAATTTAGTTTAACATACACATGCAGCACCTATTATACTAAACCTCCTTACTACTTCACTCTTGCAGATTAAGACTTTTTGGACTCCTCATGAGCTTTCTCTGGTGTGTTTTCAGTCCTAAGCATTTTTTGAGCCAGATTCTTCAATACTCTACCTTTGCATACCTTTTGTCTCCATTCCTACTAGAATATACTGTTTTTCAGGAGTCTATTGAGTATCATTCTCAATGATAGTATTCTTTTTGATCAGCTGAGATTAATCGACACTTCAGAGTCCACTGTGTTATAGTCCTTGAAAAATATTTGGTGTTTGTAAGTGAAATAGTGGGTGTGACAATATTGTTATGAATCATACAAATAGTAAGTATAGTTGAATGATTTTTTTATTGCATGGAAAATGTGTAAATACACTTGGCAAGAAAATTCAGCATGACCACAGCCCCCCCCTCTCTCAAACTGGACAGTGAAGTGATGTTATGTAACCTTGTACAACTGGCTCTGACCAACACCCCTCCACCTCTTTATATTCATAAAAGGCATACATTCTATAAAACCAACACCCATCAAAGAAAGCTCCGTCAAGATTTCCTAAATATTTAGACCAGTGCACCACTGTTTGTAACCCTTTGTACTATTGCAAGCTTCATGATTTTGGCATTTGTATTGAAAATATGCCTTTGAATGTATCAACTCTACCAAAAACTTTAAAATCAGTCTCCAATAAAAGACAAAAAAACATCTCACCTTGATTGATCTACAACCCATTGGTTGATGACCTTTGAACTTCAAGCTCCCAAAATCATTTTGCTGATGATGCAGGCTGGGGGGATGTGCAAAAAAGTCAAAAAATGCACATATGGTTGTGTGTAAAAAGTGTATATTGTATTAGAAATTTGAGACTAATTTTTGAATAAAAAAACAACTGACTCACATTTAATGGATCATTATTACAGTGGGTATGTGTTGCATAACACACAGTACTCCAAAAAATAGATAATTTAAAGCATTGTTCATGAGAATACATTCAGCACAAAAACTATTGCAGACTCCATTATGGAAGTACAAAGTGCAATTCAAAGGAAATTTTTTTCTGTTTTCATTTTTTATTCATGCTTGAAAAAAACATTCAAACATCTTGAGTCTTGACTATTTTTTTTTAACACACAAAAATAATTGGTATCAACATGCAAAAACCCTTTGTTGTAACAATCTAGAATGATCTAATAATCTAATCTAATCTAAAAATTTATACGCACAAAAATGACACTCAGATGATAAAATATGTTGCCAAAGCTTAAGTTGATCTTTTATTTGCACTGTTTAATATATTTTTGATGGATTATAAAAATCAACTTAGACAATCATCATATACTGTCAAATAATCTCATTGTGGCATTACTATGTAAACATTTTTAGAATTTTCTTTGTATGACTTTCAGTCACAAAAAAATCTTCATTGAAGAGACAAAATTGTGAGTCAGTTCATGAAAATACATCATTGATTTGAATTATTTTCCTTCAGCTTTGGGTTGCATCTAATTAGAGTTTCATTGTTCTGTTGCTATTTCAGTTACAAGCTGTCAGTTACAAGCTGTCCATTGCTGGAAGTGTTGGAAAGATCAAAAGGGGGAAAAATTCATTCATGGTTTATTGATTGGTGGTATTCTTAGGTTTGAAATCACACCTGAATGATATTCATTTGGAATCGTTTGAAAAATGGAAAACACAAAGTTCTGTATTTCATTTGTTTTAGCAACAAAAAAGATACTATTTATCATGAAATGAAAAACATTAAATTTGCTTCAGAATTGGTATTTTCAGCACAAAATTATTAAAGATTGAAAGAAGTTATTGATTTTTGTTAACAACAAAGACATTTTATTCTTCGATACTGATTTTATCAGCTTGTAATGAGTTATAGAATACATGACATTTCTTTTGTATTTATATTCAGTCCAATGGCACTAGCAAATCAACAAGTCAGCAACATTATACAAAGCTTGGGTGGCATATGATTGGGGTGAAGTGTTTGACATTCTCTTGCTTGACTATTTGTGACCAGAGGGGAATGTAATTGTGGTAGTACAGTGTAAACCTCTGAGTGGGTGATGATGGTGATTGTGATTGATGTAGAAAAAGTGTTGTGTGTGTAGTTGACATGAGAAGAGGCAATGGTTATGAAACATTATTCATTGCTATTGTGATTGACAAATAGTGTAACAAGATAGGAAAAAGGGTACTTTTTGTCACTGTGATAATCAGAGGAGTTAATGTTTGTTTGTGGGAAGGGGGACAATCATTGATACAGTTGGTGGTGACATTTCCTTCACTTAGTAGTTGGTAATCTGGTATGGTCAAGGGAGCAATGAGTGTGTTTGGAAATCATTGTCATGGTTAATTATACTGCTAATTATATGGATCTGTTCCCTAGAATAATTGTAACAAATTCATGAAAAGTTCTAGAATATGCTACATTGTAATCCTCAAAAATGCTATCAATTTAACTTTATTAATTACCTAGCTATTTGAAATATTTCTTTCTTGTGAAAATCTTTCTCTCCAACAAGCAGTAATCCACAGTTTGTTGAATTAGATGATCAGAGCCTTGTCCCTTGTCATGAAATATTAGGGAGGAGATATGCAGTGTTGAAAAATTATTAAGGTGTTGGGGAAGAAATGTCTTGTTACATGATGCACATGCCATGATTCTGGTAAAGAAAAGACACGGAGTTAAAAAATAATGATGATGGTTTAAATAGTTGAAACAAAGATGATTGTGTTGTTAAGCATGTATTACAATGGTATGTAAGATATAGATGTTTTTGATTTTTTTGTATCTGTTTGTTATGTTGCTGGATGTCTGTAGTGACTTGTTCGGTATTGGATACTTAGGCTCTAGATATACTTTGAAAGGATCTGTGTGTAATTTCTTCCTTGTCACTAACTTTTGTAACCTTATCAGCTGGCTGCAATAACCATTCAATCCTTTGTCACAAATCAGCAACAGTATCTCAGGATGATGTCCAAAGTTTGTTAAGTAGCAATGTTGCTTCTCTACCTGCACAGTTCCACTACTTCAATGTAGAGGGAATCTAGAAAGTGTTTTTTGAATGTTTTTTCTTGGTCAGAATTGGAATCACATCTATGGTACTAAGGCAAACCATGTTCTTGTGTATTTGATTATGGAATAATTTACATCATGACCAATTTTCCAGATGAATGGCTTCTGTCACCAAGAAGTCCATATATTTGAACTGGGTTGAGAAGGTTGCTAGAGAAGTATCTTTTGTGACAAAACAAAAATATTAAACTGTCAACACTTATATGATATTGACTGTGAAGTACTGGATGTACCCTCTAAAATGTGAAAACAAGCTGTCTAAGATTGGTTACACTGTTCTGTGGCTCAAGCATTTATTTGAACAGCATTATCCTGCTGTAGCAAATGATATATGTCCAAGCTGTTGATTCCATCATGAGTCTATTTTCTAGATTATTGTTTGTAGGTATCCCCTTTAAATAAATGTCGGACAAATTGATCAAGGAATTATATATGTGAATATTACACACAAAATATTAAATGCAATCATTTTGAACACACTGTGTCACAAGATGATTTCACATTATCTCAATATATTCCATCCATTAGTTCACTCTTCTCATTAGATTAATGAAAAAACATATTAGTTGGGATTAATTCATGGATGTCTGGCTTTAAATCTTCTTCTACAACTATATATTTTGAGAGATGACATATCAATACAGAATTTAAGAATCAGAATTGGGCCAACATTTAGGTTTCTATGCTGTTGAGTATTTTGTATTCTTGGTGGATATTTCAAAACATAGCAATTTTCAACAAAACTGGTAGAATAATATCAGCTGAACACTGTTGCCTCTTTACTTATGTCAAGGATCCCTATGGACTTAATTTAAGGAAACTCTTAAAATGACATTATCAATTCTTATTCAAGTACTCTTCCCATTTATTAGTGTAAGCTTGTATTTTCATGTATGCTACTCAGCTGTCACAATTGATGTTTGGTTGTAAATAGTCTTCAAATAAATATATTAAGGTCTATTGTGATTTTTTTCAAAATAATTTATATAATAGGTAATTAAAAATAGTAGTTAAAGTCAATGAGTATTGGGAAATGAATCAAATACATAAGCAATGTCAAAACAAAACCCACCAGGAAAAACTCCTACTACTAAGAATGCCAAATTGGTGAATAACACATAAAAAAATATTGTTTTACTCTTTTCAATGGTTTATTCCATGATGGCAGTGCATAAAGTTTTTCTGGTGTGATAATAACTCCTAATAATTCATTAAATCTGTTTGGGGGAGAATTGGCATTGAATGCAGCTTTTGTTGAAGCAACAAAGCTAGTGAAGTAACCAGGGGAAAACAAAAATTAATTATAATGCATTTGGCAGTTTGGAAGTTCTTGTTGTCTTGTCTCAATGATTTGTGAGTAGATGCTGCTAGAATGTGGTTTGAAGCTGGTGCCAGGAATGCATTTCTACAGAGGGATAAGAAAATATCCTCTGATGTCTTTGTTATTCTTGATCATGTATGATCAGAGTGCAGCCATCCATTGCAACACAAAGTTTTTTATAATGAACATGGCTCAGTGAGGCTTGGAAACAATTGAAACATGATAATAGTTGATAGAAATAACAACCCAAGATCATCTACAACAGTATTAAGGTTGATAATATGGGATAAGTGAGACAAGGTAAGTACTGAGTATCTAATTGTGACACCCCCCCCCACACACACACACACAAATGGATGCAAAATGAAAAAGAATAATTCAATTGGAGACAAAAACAAGAAGATGAGAGGTTTTGAACTAGTCAAACAAGACTACAATCTGCAGTATCCAAATCAAATGTACCCACAACTCAAACCTAACAATCCAAAAAACCCAATCAACTATTTTATCTGATGCAGCTGCAAATAAAATAAAGTCCAAGCCTAAACAAAAATATATCTTCATTCCCAAAATAAAAGTACAAAACAAAAGTAGTCCAAATCCATAAAAGAAGCATTCAAAACCTAAATCCAAAAAACTAATCCAAATAAAATCTAATTGTTGCAACAATGTATGTCAACCACAGCATTGGCACTGCAACAGTGCATCAAATAAAACACCCCCCCCCTCCCACCCCCCACCTCCCCCCACAATAGCAGAATCCAAAATGAACCACAAGTTGTGTGGTGGTGAATGAGGCTCCCACCAATCTCCAAAGAACCAATGAACCTTTGCTGAGGAGTACCCAAGTGATGATAATCCAAAGGTGAATCAGTGGGTAATGGCTGTGGTGGTAGCCTGAGGGAAGTAACCCTTTTTAAGAGGGTCTGGTTTGTGAGACCAGACCCTTTAAAAGGCTTACTATCCCCATAGTATTGACTGGGTGGTCCTCAGTGATGCTGTTGAGGTTTTTGAGGGAAGGTGGGTCAAGTTGCAATTATTTTTGATTCTGGCATTGATAACATCATTGTTTCCTTGGTGGTGAGGGCAAATGACTGTCCTGTCCCTAAATGGGTGGTAGCTTATTGTCAGAGGATGTTTCTTTATCCAGTTCTGATGACAACACCATTTGGGAGGCAGTGGTGCAAGGAGGCAATAACCAGATGTGCATCATGCACCAAACAAGTGTGCATGATGATGCCACACAAAAAGGCTTATAGATGTGCCTTTTTAACCTCTTGTTGGTCAAACCAGCAACAAAGCTGCCTCCTCCACCAGCAAAAGAGGGTGGTGGCAGCCTTGGCACAACAGATGTACTCAAACCAACTATTAAGCTGATGCTGGTACCACCAACAGAAGATGATGGTGGGAGCATTGTTTTGAGCTGCCAGCAAAGCTGGCAGTGACGAGATAGGAGGTGGTGGTGAGAGAGAAGGTGGAAGAGACTGGGGAGGTCTAACTCCCCCCTCCTTGTGTGTGCAGCTGCAATGTTGTGAGCCCATACAATGGTGAAGGATATGTTGGATCTCCCATGTTAAATGGGAGACATCATGAGCAACATCCCTGTTCAAGTTGCAAATTCCACCTTGCCTGTGATATATCAATAAGAAAATTGATCAGTGATGAAACAAAGAGGATCAGCTCAAATGGAAGGAGCAGATGCACAAACCCCACACAAGGTTACAGGGGTGACAGAAGAGCCGCAGGGCTGATTGTTGGACAGGGAGGCTGAGGAAGGAAAGAATTGGCACTCCCAACTTGTTTCCCAACTTGTCACAAGTGTTGGAGAAAAATAAATAAAGATTTTGTTTGGGGGTCATGTATGGAGTCCAACGCATGACTCATTGTATCCCACCCAAAGTCAAGTATACTTGGGGGCAATGACAGTGACGGTGCTTGGTCACCTGAAGATGGCACCATTGGCTGCAATTTTGCTGACCAGATGGCTGGAGTGGTGGGAATAATCATCCACAACCTCCCCTAATTACACCAGAAATAAGAGGAACATTGTTTGTACTATGTAAAACACTTCCACAGTGGATCCTTGGACATGAGCATTAGCTGGCTTTAAACCTAACAGTAATAGATCATCTACAACAGCACTAGGGTAGATAAGATAGGATAAGTGAGACTAGAGGTAAGTACTTAATATTTACTTGTGAGAAAAAATATTCAAAGGTCAATTACTCAATACACCATATATTCTTTAAATTCTGTTAAAGTTATGAGCATCTGACCTGATGATCTTTATTTGGACACCATCAATGTAATTGGGTATGTCCATTGAGCATCACAGCCAATAATGCCTCTCATTGCTAAAAAGCATACATGTCAAAGATATTTTGGTGTTTCATAAGCATTATTTTAAGCCAGACACGACATAAGTAAGCTGAACAATCATGAACGATTCTCTAAATCACAGAAAAAAACGTTTCCCTGGGTTGCTTTTGAGGCTCAAAGGGTGTCTGGGAGCCGGATGAGAGGTGACGTTTTTCCAGACGCCCTCCGATCATCAGATGACGGAGCTGGAACGAAGCGACAAAAACAAACAACTTTTTATCGAGACAATTGGCGAGTTCTTGGGTGAATTTTATTCCCATTTTGTTTATGTTTCAATCTCCATTTTTACATACTCTATGAAATACTAGAGAGATGCAAAACTGTGGTCCTTCAATTCATCTGTCTCACTGTAAATTGAATTTGTTTTGTACTAATGACATGGCTAGTTTAAAAGCTATCTACAATAAATATAGGAGAGAAAAAAGAGAGAAAAGAAATATATAATTGGATTTTCAAGCCCAATGTGCTGAAGTAACCATAAGTATTAATGTGTTGTTTTTATTTTAAAGTTGTAAACAATCCAACAAAGTGTGTACAACAGCAAACTTGAAATCAAGCCAGATCAAGTAAACACAACAAAAATCAAATTATAAACAGTCCAAAAGTCAAATGTTCTTCTTACAATGAAATCAAAAAATTAATTTTCAGAAACAATGATTTAAAACTTGCTTATTTTTCTTGAAGTTCTGAAATGATTATGTTATTTATAAATGGCAAATTTTTCTTGCTATTATAAACCTCTTCAAAACAATATTTATGAATGGATTTTATTGGGGGGCTGAATGAATTTTTATGGATAGATTTACTTTCATCAGATTGATGAAGACATTTCATACATACGGTGTTATGGTGGGTGTATATGATATAGTTGTACTATGTTGACCCAGCTAGAAAATAAATGAATAAGTAGGTCGATGCTTGGTTGGAGAAAGGTATAAAGACTAACTGTACAAAAGTCAGTTGCTTTCTTCTGTCTTATAACTCATGAATTCGTTAAAATTTAAAACCCTTTGGTATTGAAAAATAAAACAGTACTCTCACACAAAGTTAAAATGGATGCACACTGAAAACTATATTTAAATCCGGAGAATTGACAATGTATATGGGTCAAAATAATTACAATAAAAATACATAGTACATTAATGAATACATAGTGAGGATGTTTCATTGTTTGGTAATTAGTTGGGTAACTCTTATTATTGGTCTCCTATGATTGGGAAAAGCAAAACATTGGTGATCTCAGATCATAATGGTTTACTCTTGAAATGTCTGTATTATTATCTTATTCATATTATTTTCGTGAGTGACTTTTGCATAGGTGTTTGCTTATTTCTTTCTGTGATTGCACTCTTCGGAAAGCTTGAAATCATTTTCATAATATTTTGGATTTTGTGAATTGGTTCATGTAGGTTGTAGTCTTGATAAAATTCTAAAAAAATACATACAAAAAACAGGCCACCCATGCAGTCAGTAAAACAAATAATACATCATCAAAACAATACACAAGGTAAATATAGGTAATTTGTTATGAGCTCAAATATATCTCTACATGTGGATGCAAAGTCATCTCTAGAAATTTTCATGCCTTTCTTATCTATGAAAAGTGTTGAGAATGTCAATTTGCTAGGTGAATAGCTCATTTCAGAGTCCCCTTCTTAGAGCCACAATTTCCTTAAAATGAGATAGTCCAAATTATGCTAGTGTTTTGAATAATCATGTAAAACTTCAAACTGGTAAATCTTGGTTATTTTCACATTTTTTCTAACTTTTCACCAAGCAACGCCACCAAAAAAGGAATGTCATGAAGTGAATCATCTAAATGATTCCAAATTTGTTTTCTAATTTACATTTCAAGTCAAAATGATTATATATCTTTTCCAATTGCTGTTTTAAGACTACTACTATTGCTATTTGTGACCACTTTTTGCAGAAGTTTGCCTTGGAATTTCCCAAAAGACCTCATCATCCATCATCATTTGGGGTAATCATTTTGGTCTTGGGAGTACATAGATTGGGATGCAAAACTCTGCTCTCTTCTAGACATTGATGCAAGTGTTTCAAAGTAAATAGCCAATTGAAATTCACTGCCAAGATAACTCTGTAGCTCCAATGCCCTGCTTTTTAAAAAGCTGAATGCAATTTCTGATGCAACAGCTGCTATTTTTATGTGATTTTAAATTGGGTATACCATTTGTACCAGTAAAACTTGTGTTTAACCTCTATGTATTGGAGGGAGAGTGTCTGCAGAGAAGATGTCTCTCTATTATGAAAAGCACTGGTACCAAAAATGTCAGTCATGCCAATTGCATTGCAGTCCACCTGGTTTGTGTCAATTAAAGTTAATTAATAGAATACAGCAATTGTGACATAAAATTTCAAGTCCTACTTAATTTGAAGAACAATTGATGGTGTCAGAAGGAAATGGCAGTATGTTGATCAAAGAACAGCCAAAATTGGTATTTGCTGTATTTTGTTGAAAAATATTTATCATTTTATTCTGTCTCAACAGGGTCTCTAATCAATTTATGTTGAATATTTTGTTTTGAGTAAGTTCTAACTTTAAAATTAGGCCCAAAGAAAACAAAATCTGTGCTGTAAGAATTTTCTAAATAATGTATTTTCTTGCTGTCCAATCAATTCTTACCAAGTTGCTTGTAATGAATATTTTGGTACTCTTTCAGAAAAAGAGATTACAAGATGGGCAATGATAGTAGCATAATTACTGGTGATGGTAGCTTCAATAATGGTATTGGCAACAGCCAGCTTGAGAATCAGGCAATGGTTGACATAAAAAGCAATAATAGTGAGTAGCTAGTGTCTTTGTTGAAGATTGTGATTTTATCTTTGTATCATGTTTAAATCTTTTTAACAATGAATAATAAATGGTAAGTGTCCTACAGTCCTGTCAAATGTATCTATTTCAATTCTTTCATTTTTCAAAAATGATACACAGAAATGTATTTAAACAATGAGTAAAAATTGTATCAGTCTAGTTAAGAAATAAGGTTATTCTGTGCCTCAAAATAGATAACATCTTTCAGTTTTCATACACGATTCATAGAAATATGTAGAAATGGAATTTTAGAATAAATTTATTTTCCAAGAAAATAATTTGAACGCCCCATTGGCCTTGTCTTAATTATCAATGCCTAGGATTCTATCACATTGAAGAATAGCCTGGAAATTGGGTCATCATATTCAATATAAGCTTGTGAGTTGCCAAAACTTTATTTGGCATCTTTGCTTGTGACATTAGAAAAGGCAGTCAAAATGTCAAAATTAATTGACTCTTATAGACAGTTCTTGGAAACCTACTCAAACATTAGATTTCAAAGCAAGAATCTAAAACTTGAATCTGTCCCATCAGTGTGTAATCTTATAAAACATCCTCTACAAGCCATTGGTAGAATAATCTCAACTTCCAATATCCCATTGAAAAACAAGACAATTTAATACAAAAAAAATGTACAATTTTTCAGTGATGCACTTGAAGCATAGGGAAAGCAACATATGGTTCAATGACATTATTTAAAAAGTGTACCAGCCAACTGCGTTGTTGGTTCTGATAAGAATGGTACAAACTCCAATATCAAAATAGTACACCTAATTCAGATAATGCATATTATATCTCCTATTCTCAAAAATGATTATTTTTGTATTAAATAATTTTAAAAAAAGTTAAAAATCAAGCAAAATTGGATTATTGGATTATTGGTCAATGCAAACAAATTAATTTATCTCAAGTGATTGGAATCCAATGTCTGTGGTACAAAACAACTTATATTTATGTTTAAAGAGCAAAGAAGATACAGAGACTGTCTCAGAAGAGTATGAGCATTAATATGGGAAGCTTTGATGATGGAGTATTTTGGATGTAGTCACTAATTTTAATCTCTCTACCAATATGCACTCAGCAATTGAAATTATTATTGGAAAAGCATGTGCCTTCATTGGGGACTAGACACATATAATTCAAGTCCATCAAAATAGCTCAATTGTCATTTTAGGGTACAGCAGCCAAAAATCAGAGCTCATTCTTGTTTAATTTTTGAGAGATATGATATTTATAAAAGCAAATAATGAAGGTGAAAAGATGTATAAAGTCAAATATAACACCATGCAAAAGAGACCAAATCAAAAGGATGGAAAATTTTTAAACTATGCTTATATATTCAACTTTTTGAATATTATATTTTTTACTTTTGATCCAATTCTTCTTTTTCTTTTGGTAAAGTAATAACTGATGTTTACTATTTTTTACATGTATCACAACGGGTATTTTAATTTTCATTTTTGCAATAAAAAGTTTGCACTAATGGGAGCAGTATGGTACATTTTAGTGACCTTGGTTCAATTATTATGTCATTCCTAATGACTTAAAAAATTTACATAGAAGGTCAAGTGCTCACACAACTGATTCATGCTGAATGTGAAATAAATTTGGAAGCTTTTACACAACTCCAATTTTTGTTTAAATTTTGATCAAAATCATTGAATTTCAGCAATTAATCTGATTAAAAATTTTGAAAACAATCATCTTGATATGAAGCTAACACTTGATGACCATGATCATGCATGAGTATACAGGAGTTAATTGTTGGTAACCAAGGATTTTTTGCTTGAGCTCAAAATCCAAAGAAGTGGGGAAATACAAAATATTGAAAAGAAAACAGAAATATTGATGAAGATGATAATCCCAAACATTTTTCTAAGCCATTAATTTTAGTATTTTAGCATAGGATTCAGATTGAGAATGACACCCATAAATTTACATATGTGGTAATTTTGAATGGGGAACTATTGTTACTTGTGATGGTGTTGTATTAAATCAAATCTGCTGGATGGAAGAGCAAAATGGAAGACTTAACATTAAGTTTAAAATTCCTAGTTCAGTTCTAAGAAAATCTACTTCTAAAGTTAATCCAAATTTTCAATTATCTCAAGTCACCAAGACATTTATGAGCGTGTTTGTGTTGGGGATGTTTGAAACAATAATTCATTGATACATTGATGAAGAGTAATTTCTTTTAATAGCCAGGCACAGATGGTTACACAATTATTGACATCCCAGTGGATATCAGAATCATAAGACATGACTGAAGAGGTGCAATCTCATGATGACCAATATGAGAAAGAATTTGGAAAAATAGTAATGATACTCTACTCATACACTTCAGCTTATATGCTTTTTGACAACTGGATCAATATGTCAATAAAAAGTTTCCACATCTTATCAAGTCATCTTGGATCTTGGTAGTCACCACCCAATCTTGATAGAATTTTGCTTTATTTATTTATTTATTTATTTATTTGTTTGAACTCAAAGATGGTACAACACAGACACAATGAAAACACTTGTACCATGACACATGATATTCATCCCTAGAGTGGAAAATTTAGGAAAATTAGGGACAAATCAATGACATGTTCTGATAACTTTCAGGTGAGGGATTGAAATTATTTAAAATAGAAAAACCAATTTTGCTCTATTTGTCTTGCTGTAACAAACTTTTTAATGATAATTATCAAAACAGCACTGAACTTATTTGTATTGTTTGTGTGATTTTTTTTGAAATTGCTTGGAGATTGGTAAGTAACTAATAATATAATAATATTGCTGCACAATCAAATTTGATGATACTTTTTCATATGGAATAGCAAAGGATTCTAATTCATCTTGATGGATGAAGGCACAGAAGGACTGATTCAATGGATACATGTGGTAAGACTAGAAAAATCAGAAAACAGGTGGGTGAAAGCATACATAAAAATCAAATATTAATGTAGGAGCTAAAATGAAGTCCCCATATTATAGAAACAAGCTTATCATTACATCAAGTATTGCATTATGCATTGTTTTACTTTGATCAGTAGATATGCATATAGCATATACGAGACAAAAATAAGCAAACATCTCCAGCAACTTAGTTATTTCTTTTACTTGTTTCCTTAAAAGATACAAATGTAAACAGGCATCATGATATATGTATACATTTTAGGTAGTTTTCCAGGGCAAACATACTGAGTAAAGGTCCCTAAGACATTTGAAATTATCTGAATTCAAGACCTTTCAAAATGTAGAGGTTATGGCATTGTTTACTTTGTTGGTTTCCAGTTTTTATTACACATTCTGAATTCACTCTTTCAGGTGTAAGCCCAATCATAAAATGTTGATTTTACATCAAAAGAGAAGATTAAACATGGGTTAACAAAAGAGGGAGTTTCCAAACAATTTTACCAAACAATGTTTGCAAAGACTCCATCCCAGGCTCTATGACCTTTTTCAATGAAATCAATAGATTTGTAGATTTTACATTTTTGCATTTTTTCAGCCAAATTGGAGGTCATTATAAATAAAGAAATGGATATTTTCTTCATAAAGAATTTATCATTTCCACTTTCATGATTGATGCACAAAATTTGTTTTGTACCTCTAAGACAAAAAGTATTAAACCAACCCTAGTAAAAATATTAAGTCACTTGATATCATTAGTAAATGCAACTAGGTTGGGCTGCGGCTGATTGAACAGACATGGGATTGAAAGAAATATTGAAATTAATACATGCTAACATAAATCATATTTCAATACATAGAGTATCCAAGATAATTGCTCCAAAATCAACTAAATTTGTATTAATTGATATATAGATAAGAAATTATATTAATAAATTCCATGTTTCTTGCTGCTTACTGTTTTTGAGGGAGATCCTGGTTTTGAAGACTTTGTGAATTATTAGGTTGTAACAACTACTAAGAGACTCCCCAACATGGAGAAGACACCCTAGACGTAGATTAATGCAATAGTTTAGTCTGAGTACAAACACTTGGTTTTGTTTAGTATTACTTCTAGAAATACTAGACAGGATCATCAAAGTGACAGTGACTTTTGTTCAAAGGGATACAAAAGCCTTAAAGTTGATAATAAGAAAAAGAGATAGGGTGGAGAGAGCATAAGTATTGATTAAGTGGAGGTAGTTAATGGCTTTGATGTAAGGGATCAAAGAATGCACCCTCTGATTTTGTGTACAGTATTATGTGAGCTCAATCATCTTGATATTTGACTCCAATATTTGAGATAAATCCATTGGTTTAGTTTCTTTCTAAACTCCTCTAGTGGCCTTTTGATCACGTATCTTCTTCTTCTCTTCTTTTTTCATTTTTTCATTTTATTGGAGTAATTGTTAGACTTAAATCTTTTGATGGGTGATTTCCTTTCTTGTCTTTGTTGATTTTGAATGGGATTGTTGTTGTTGTTTGCTGTGTTCCCAAACAACTATTCAATTTTGGTAGTATTTCCCTCATACCATGTATCATGGTCACAAGATCTCATCAAATTAAAGTAAATTAAGATGATTGTGGCATGATGACCCTACATTACTCTGTAAGTCAGGACAACCTTAGTCATCAAAAGACATAAATTTAATTTGAAGAATTCCATCCAAATCATGGTTGTTATAGTATGATCCTGAATCTTCCTAATTCCTATAAGCTTAGATCATCTTATTCAATCCCTGTCAGTAGATTTGATACTTTGCCTTCCACATTTTTGGGATACCAATTTCTATGATTGCTTGGATTTGTCTTGTTGTCCATTCTGTGTCTGTGTTGACACAGATGGGATTATGGCTTTTTGTAGGTAGGTCCAATTGTTTTTTCTGACGTGATAGTGAACTTTGAGTGAGCCACTGAAAAAGGGATAGCAATAATCCAGGTTTTATGAGCTACAGAAACTGGTGGGAATCATGGCTTTGACTTCTTATTGTAAAGAATGTGGCTGATACCTGAAACAAAAGTATTTGGTTTTATAATTACATCAAATTCAAGCAAGAAGAAATTGCACACATGAAATTCATTGATGAATGAGGAGTGGTCATCAGCAATCATTGGGAGTTTTCCTCAATCAAATATGATATCAAAATCTCATCTGAATTTGTATTTTGGTGAACCACTCCTACTTTGGTATTACTGTAGTAACCAGCATGCAAGGGCAAATAAGAACAAGTAGGGGGAATGGACATACCACAATAACTCCATGTCAGTACATCCACAGTTGCTTCATCAATGGGTTGGACTTTCACCTCTTTTTCTTTGTGGAGCTCCTAAGTATTTTATCATACCTGTTGCTTCCCCATGACATTGAGATACAATCCCCTGTATGTAAGTAATGATACAGAGGGTTTAATGCATTCATATTTTAGTACATAGTTCCAAGATAGACAAAAAATCATTTTGGTTCATGAACTGGTGTTGGGAGAGTTATGCTTATCTGGACCAAGTACAAAACACTTAAGTGTACATCCAGAGCAAGTACATTGAGCCTGTGATTGACAAATCTTTGGAACTTACCACACACTTCTTTTAATACTTGCATGTTTTCCAAGAAAGAGGGAATGGTTTTACAGTATGGTAGTAGGTGTTTGAGGACTGACATACAATTGACCTATTCAGATCATTCTTTCCAAGAAAGAGGGAATGGCTTTACTGTGATGTAACAAGTGTTTGAGGAATAATGTGCAATTGTCATACTTCAGAATTTGATCTGGGTAAATTCATATCAAATAATTTATTTTCTTTCTACTCTCTCCTTGTAAAATTTTGGTCACTCATCTTCTTCTTTTCTTTTTCTTTTTATTTTATCATTTTCTTGGAGAAACTGCTAGGCATTTATCTTTTGATGGGTGAATGCCTGTATCTTTGTTGATTTTAAATGGGTTTGTTGTTTTCTGTGTTCCCAAGCAATTGTCCAATTTTGGTTGTATTCCCGTTAGACCATGTATCCCAACCACAAGATTGCATTAAATTATATTGATATTGAGCTGATTGTGGCATGATACTAACATTGTATTACTTGGATCAGTGTGTTCTGTTTTTGTATTCAGTTTTCATCACAGAGCATAAATATTATTTGAATTACTCTATTCAAATCATAGTAGTTATAGAATGATCCTAATTCTTCCTAAATTCTTGATCCTTAGATCATCTGATTCAATCCCTGCCTGTAAATTTGATTCTTTATCTTCAAAAATATTGTGAAGCCAATTTGTTTGAATTGCTTGGATTTGGCTTGTTGTCCATTCTGTGTCTGTGTTGACACAGATGAGAATAAAGATCTGATGTTGGAGGCCCATTTGTTTTTTCATACAACAGTGGACTTTGACTGAGCCAGTAACCATTGAAAGAGGGATGGGAATAATCAAGGTTTTATGAACTACAGAAACTGATGAGCATCATGGCTTGCCTTCTTACTGTGACGATTGTGTCTGACAAGAAGCTGAGATAATTTGCTTGTCTTTTTCTTCCCTTCTAATTTTTTACAAGTATTTTGCTTGTGACTGTTTCATCTTCAGAGTTTTCAATGTGGAGATCTTTTGAATGTTCAAATGACTTACTTTTTTATGTTCAAAATCAATACAAACCTTAATGAAAGTAATGATTACAATACAATACAATGCCTGAAAAGAAAGCATTTGGTTACAATTTTATCGAACCCAAGCAAGAAGAAGTGATAAACACAAATCTGTTTGTGATTGATGAGAGGTCATCAGCAATCATTGGGTGTTTTCCTCAATCAAACATGATACCAAAAACCTGCTACCAACAACATCTGAATCTATATTTTGGTAAGCCACTACTTTGGTATTACTGTAGTAACTATCATGCTAGGGAAAATAAGCACATAGGGGGGGGAAACATACCACAGTAAATCCATGTTACTGCAATAGTTTCTTCATCAACAGGTTGGACTCACTCTCTTTTTTCTTTGTGGAACTCCTAAGTATCTCATCATACCCATAACTTTCCCATGGCATTGAGATACAATCCCCTGTTCTTGAGTGTTGACACAGAGGGTATCCAAAATTCATAATTTTAGTACACATAGTTCCAAGAGAGAAAATATTTCCCTTTTCTTCATAAACTGGTATTGAGAGAGTTATGCTAATCTTGCTCAAGTGTATGAAAAACTTGAGTGCACTTTCAGAGCAAGTGACTTAAACCTGTGGATAACAAATGCTTAGAACTTACCAAGCATTTCTTTCAGTACTTTCATGCTTTCCAAGAAAGAGGGAATGATTTTACTGTGCAATCAACATACTTAAGAAATTTTTCTTCTACTCTCCCCCCTTATGGACTTTTGGTCACACATCTTCTTTTCTTTTTATTTGTGTTTTACCTTCTGGAAGTAATTGTTACACATTTATCTTTTGATGGGTGATTGGCTGTATCTTTGGTGATTTTGAATGGGGCTGTTGTTTGTTCTGTGTTCCCCAACAATTATCCAATTTTGGTAGTATTCCCCTTAGACTTAGACTATGTATCCAGACCACAAGACTGCATTAAATCAAATTGAGCAGGTTGCGGCATGCTGACCCTACATTGTACTTCTTGGAGAAGGGCATGCTGCATTCAGATTGCTTCTAAGAGTCAAGACAACCTTAGTTGTCATAGATCATTAATGTTATTTTAATGATTCCATTCAAATCATAGTGTTTATAGAATGATCATGAATCTTCATAAATCCTGAAAGCTTAGATTATCTTATTCAATCCCTGTCAGCAGATTTGATACTTTGCCTTCCACATTTTTGGGATACCAGTTTCTGTGAATTGCTTGGATTTGTTTGTTGTCCATTCTATATCTGTGTTGACACATATGAGAATAATGATTTGTTGGAGGCACAATTGTTTTTCTGATATGATAGTGAACTTTTACTGAGCCAGTAATGACTGAAAAAGGGATAGCAATAATCCAGGTTTTATGAAATACAGAAACTGGTGGGCATCATGGCTTTGACTTCTTGTTGTAGAATGTGGCTGACACCTGAAAAGAAAGTATTTAGTTTTATGATGGCATCAAATTCAAGCAAGAAGAAATGGCACATACAATGCATTGATGAATGAGGAGAGGTCATCAGCAATCATTGGGAGTTTTCTTTAATCAAATATGATATCAAGATCTCATCTGAATTTGTTTTTTGGTAAGTCACTACTTTGGTATTACTGTAGTAACCAGCATGCAAGGTCAAATAAGAACAAGTAGGGGGAATGGACATACCACAATAACTCCATGTCAGTACAACCACAGTTTCTTCATCAATGGGTTGGACTTTCACCACTTTTTTGTTGAGTTAAGTATTTCATCATACCTGTTGCTTCCCCATGACATCAAGAGATGACCCCCTGCCATGAGTACTCACACATAGGGTTGTAGACATTCATATTTTTAGTACACATAGTTCCAAGAAAGACAAAAATTCTTTTGCTTCATGAACTGGCATTGGGAGAGTTATGCTTATCTGGACCAAGTACAAAGCACTTAAGTACACATTCAGAGCAAGTGGCTTAAGCCTGTGGATAGCAAATTCTTAGAACTTGCCACACATTTCTTTCAGTACTTACATGCTTTCCAAGAAGAAAGATGGACTCATTTTACAATGTGGTGAGAGTTTGAGTACTAATGTCAAATTGACCTTGTGGTTATTTGAAAAGTTTAGATACCTTTTTTGTTTTAGAAATTGATGCAGAATTTATAGAGTGATGGGGTTCAAGTCCTTGAATGGAATATTTTGATATTGATATTTTGTTCTTGTTTGTAGTTCCAACTTGCTTGACATCTTAGGAGGGTCATGATTTTTGACCAAGAGCAATTGTGGACAAAGGGTGAAAATACCAAGTCTTTTGTTCAATAACATCAGTGTCTTAATAGATATTATTTGTGTTCATTTACATGGAATTCAGTGATTAACTCAAAATAAATATGTCTTTTCAATGTTTTATATTCCAATTATGGGCTAGAGCCGCGATTACCCATTTACCCTTTACCCTCACCGGGCCCATTTACCTTTACCCTGGGTAATTACCTGGTAATTACCTGGTAAATAAAAATTTTACCCGGTAATTACCCAAAAGTTACTCAGTTCCAAAATTGTATGGGTAAATAGTAAACATGATAAATGAGGTTAAATTGACATGAACACTAAAAATAAACACATGTGCTTTATTATTATTTGATAACTTATTTTTTATCAAACAACAATGGTGTCTTTAAACTTGTTTGTACTTAAAATATTGGAATTTATAAAATGAATCAACCCAGAGTTGAAGTACATTGACAGGCTTGGATGATTTAATGTGTTTGTAGAACATGTTAGATGGTAAATGAAGAAGGTTAAAGTGCCATTTACCATGGTAAAAAGGGAGGGTGAATTCTTGGTTTACCTCTGGTAAAGGGTAATTACCATACCCCATCCAAGACTAGATTTTTACACAGTAAATTACCCTTTACCAGGTAAATTACCCGGTAAGTGCAGCTCTAGTTTCAGTCTGTTGAAGATGTCTTTCATGATAGACTTATACACAATTCTGGTGTTTGACATATCAGATGTTTCACACAGACATTCCCCATAGTATTTTGTTTTGTTAACACTATTGTAGTAGGGGGTGCTGTGTTGGGACTTTTGGGTTCCAGCTGGAACTCTGGAGTCTCGCTAATTTTATTAAATTTATGCGCAAAACTCGCTTTCTATAATTCTCAGCTCCCAAACTTGACCATTTTTTTAATTTTCAATTTCATCAATGCTCAATCTTGACCATCACTTTTGCAGTAGATTGAGAAGGTTAACAATAAAATCTTACAATTTGCTCTTGTCAGAACATGCATCAAATAGTGATTTATGTTCTGGCAAGAGCAATTTTTACTGCATGCAAATCACATGGATAAATTGCTGCAAAAAGTCACCACAGTCATTTTTTGTGTTGTGGTACTATCAAAAAGAGCATCACCATGGAAATTTCTGCACTCTGCTGACTGCTGAAGAGAAAAAAGCGAATGCTCGGTCACACCAGAATAACTGGGATTCCCGCCCTCTCAAGAGAAACAGCTGATTGTTGAGGTAAGTTCAGTGACTCTCATTGACCGCTACTTGTGAATTTGTTCGTAATTTTTTCTGACAGACAAAAATCGCTGTTAATGTTGTTGTGCTGCTGCTGCTGCTGCTGCTAGCTTCATTTCCCTTTGTCTACTCTCAAAATACATTGTTCCAAGCTCACCTTGCACAGAGGCTATGAAGAAAAGCTGTCAGATTTGGTAAGTGAGGTTGCCGCCACATTATGCTGCTCTTTTTCCAGTGGCAACTGGCTCACAAAATCTTACTGCCGCCATCACTTGTCTTGCCAGCAGCAATCCTGGAACAAGGGGGAGGGGGCATTGCCCTCCATTGTTGATGCAATGGTGTGCTTCACACTTACAATGTGAGAATGGCTTATTGTTAGGTTTAGTCTCAAAGTCTCTGTTCTTTTCTTGTCTTGAATTGCCAGCATTTTTATGCAACAATTCGTTTTCTTCTCTGTTCTTTCTTCTAATATGATAACTGCTTTTAATGTGCTTCACCTCTCAAGAGACAACTGACAGAGTTTCTGAAAGTTTGAGGCACCAAATCAGTTTTCCTGAAGATTTTTCTCCAGAGTGTCTCAAGCAATGATCATTATTGTCAAATCTACTTCTGGGTTCACTGTGGGTTGGCTCTGCAGCTCGACTGTTTCCAACTTCAGCAACAGTATAGGAAGTGCTTTGCTTCATCTCTATTGACCAATTGCAATGAAGTGATTTCAATTTTTCTTTCAATTTCAAATGGAGGCTCTTGCTAAAAGAATCCAATTTACTGCTGCTATCGCTGGAGGAACATCATCTGCTGGTTCTGTAGTGGCCAAACAAGTGGTGTTTGTAGATTCTGGGGTGACGGCAGTAGGGTGGCATCTTTGCAGAGAAAGGTTATTCAAGTCTTGGTTGTTTTTGTTAGTTTCTATGCGGCTGAGTACTTATCAACCTACTGCTGACTACTCAACTCTCCCATGGATCTTTTGCATGATGCACAAATCCCTCGTGTGCCAGTGTCAATCTTTGGGGTAATCAGAAGGATGCTGCAAGGGAGAAGGGGCCGAGGTGTTGTTGGATGGATTGACAAGATCGAGGAAGAGAGGAGCAAGGCAGAAAAGGAATAGGAATGTGGTGTGTCAGCAGATCAGTTATGGGATTGAGGTGGTGGTGCCAAC
>JALLOT010000237.1:0-21909 GCA_036939595.1 Thalassiosira livingstoniorum | reverse complement strand
GAAATTCATTGACAAGTCAACGAAAATAACAACTGAAAAACCATTTCTTTAGATCAATGAGGTGCAGCAGCAACTTGCATAAAACTTAGGTGAATTATTCTTTTATGAAGTTCTGCACAAAAAAATATGACTTGATCTAACACAATACATCTTTTAACTTAGATTTGAATGTCAGACAGTGTTTGCAATTAAAATTCTGAAGAAACATGGACTCAATTTGCAATCCATGGAAGATCTATAAAGTAGGTGTCTTCTAAAGATTTCAGAGCAAGCTTTTTGGATTGTTCAAAAGAAGAAGACATTTTTTATGAATTCCTTGATCAACATGATGTGTATGGCCAGGTCTACACTGGCAAAGATGTCGAAGCAGAAGCACACTTCAGTCTCTGCCAAACCACATCAAAAGTGTTCATGAAACTTATGATACACCTTTCATTTCCAGTAATAAATCATCATATACCTGGCACAAAGGAGTTGAAAAATGGAAACCTATTCCTATTTGCTCAAAACTTACCTCCAAGCACGTGCAAGTTCACTAAAAACCAACAAATTTTATTTGCACTGGTGCAAAGAGTTTTTGTCCTTTGTATGCCTAATTTATTGAATGTGAGTACAAGTTTGGTCATAATGATTTACAAAATGATATGAATCACTATTCTAATCATATGATTCTTGGTTTTAAAGTCTCCTGTAGCAGGTGGTAAAAAACTAGTTTTCAAACTAATTATGGACTGCACAATTATAATAGTAATAAGTACTAGCAAAAGTACCACTTTGGAAATGTAGAGCTGCAACTGGTAATGGATCCAAAACATGCTAAGCCAGTTGAAATGAAAGCACTTGGCAACTTGATTTGATTCATCTCTGAAGTATTTTTGAAGGATCTCCCCTATTATCACATTTTTGATAGATATCAAGCTAATATTAATACAATAGCACCATGGCAAAGGCAACTATCCATCAAGGAAGAGATTTATGTGTGGCTGGCAACATCTTTAGCCCTGACTCAACAACAATTCCCTACTCATAGAGATGGACTAAATAATAGGAAACAAGACTACATATTTCAAGCTAGCATTACAGTAAGAAATAAATCTTTCAATGAAGAAGATCAAGAGAAACTGGGAAAGGCAGGGCTTACAGGGGAAATGATATACTGCCCAGCCTTAGCTTATAATCACACTGTAGTTACAGTGTAAGTTACAGAGCAGAATCAGCAAGAGCTTCGTCAGGTAAAATTCTTAAAATTATTATTACACAACTTGGCCAGCCCAAGACAGCTGCTTGAAACATTTGAATACAGGCCTCTCTGGTTTACTAGATGGTGACTTTGTGTAAATTCTAAGAGAGAAATTGAGGATGAGATTTTTGAAATGAGTGAAGAGTCTGGATTTTGTGGTTATCCAAGTAGATATACATAGAATAGTGATAAAAATGTGAGACATTCAATTTTCAATTTTTTGATTAGCATATTAATTTTTGAATCACATAAATAAATTCAATTCTGCTTTTTTTAAAACAAAGGCATTTAATTCTTGCCCCATTCAACAGCTCATTAAATTTGCAATGAAAAACACTCTTACAAAAAGAAAATGTACCGAGATAGTTTTATTTGTTATTGACCAGTGTAGTACCATGGCTGTGGCCTTTGCTGCTCTGGCAATTCTCATTGAATCATATGACCCAACTCAACATATGTATTCACAGCTTGCTGAACTATGCTGTATTCTCAAGAATGGAAGGCTTGATAACAAAGATATTGGTAACATTATGGGTGCAAGGTTCAGCCTGTCATATGTTATGATGTCTCCTAAAGGCAAGGTGGAAGGAATCATTGCTGAAGTTCTTGGATGGGTGCAAGTTGATAATAGTGAGATGTGGTCTATCGAGGTGTCTCACAAGACAAAAGAGTAAATTAAACAGCAAATACAAGTCTATTCCTAAAGTATCAAAATTTTTGATGATATAAAGAGCTTTGGTGCTGTCCAGTCAGTTGTTGCATTCACTTTCCTTGCTCTGCTGAAAATTATGAATCAAAATTTTCACATTTATCTGTTGTTTCATTTTTATGGAAAGGTAGGGTCATTCATAATCAAGAGAATGGGGTGGGAGATGAACAAGACCAATTTAGTAGAGAAGTCTGCCAATCTTTTTTACCAGCTTTGTAATGTCTACAATTTGAATGTAAAACTTCATATGTTGGAGCAGTTAATGTGCTGCATCTTTAGGCCTCACAAAAAATGGGACTGCTTTTTTGTTTGCCTAAATATATTGGGGGTGTTCTTACACAAGATCAGTGAAGATATGATTGAGGAACATTGCTGTTTCCAGACAATAAAGAATCAACTACAAAACCATTTCTCCAAAGTTTTATATGCTAAATGGACATGGCTGCTTCATCTGGAAGCTCACTTGATTTGATGGCACCAAAACTGTAGTAATATTGTCAGGCAGATCTGATTGTGAACGTTATCTGAAATGGGATGATGATGGTTTCCTTACATTGAACAAGAAAGATCTCAATCAAAAGTGATTTTAATAATATGTAAGTTCCCTATTTATCAGATATTTGTTTTTCCAAACAGATTCATAACTGTTTATTCCAATTAAAAATCTTGAGAAAAGAATAACTTTGCTGTTTTCCTCTAATTTTAGAGATTGAAAGATCATAGGCAAACTTACTTTTTTACCTGTATGAGACAGCATTTGCATTATTGATACACCATTGACTACCACTGGATCTGTATCACAAGTATCAAAAAAATGATACAAATGACACTTGAAAGAACAAGCTGTGAATTGACATGGTACCATTGTCAAAATTCCAGATCAATGATGTAGCATTCATTATTTTTGATTTTTGGAGGAGGCACTCCTCCTCTTTCAATCTCTCTCCTTGAAAACCATCTTTTTTGGATTGTTGAATAATATTGGTATTTTGGGCACATTAAATTTGGATTTTAATGACATAAAAGCATTTTTTGTTGACAAAAAGGCTGACTGATAATTTTAAAAAATTTTGTTGTGAGTCAGGTGACAACTCTAAGTTTTTCTGCACTGGGACCAAAATTCTAAATACCACTTCCAATATTGGCTTCATACAAGACCAGAATTTTGAGATTCACGGCCATTCTACCAGCTGTGAACTTGTTAGTTTATTGAGAAATTTGGATAAACTGTTTGAATTTTACTCAAGATTGCACTAAGACTTTTCTTGTCAAGTGGTTTAACCTGAGTGGATAAATCAACAATCTGATTATTTTCCACCAAACTTTTATTGTTTCAAGATTGGAGACCAAAACCATTCCATCATCTTCATTGTCAATGATATCATCCTGAAAACAAAGACACTCTTTATTTGCTTCATTTGTCAAACCATTAAGAGATACCTTATTTTTTCTTCTTGTGTGTTGTAACTTATGCAATTCTTCTTTGAAACCATCCATGAAGTTTATTGACATATATTGACATTGGAATTAATGTGGAACACATGTACCACAATCATGAAGTTCTTGGTGGTCATCATAAGACATGAATATTTTTCAATCCCTTTTTCATGCACAACATTCTCCATCAAGATGTGAGTTGATTGATCAGGATTTCAGTATCCAGTTAGCTTGACCTCTTTATCAGCTATTTTCTTACAATCTTTAAAACAACTAAAATTATTGAGATTCATCTACCTTGTTGCATTCAAGCAAGACCTTTGATTGAGTAATTGGTAGTTTTTCAAGCTGATCTATATCAATATTCATTTGAAGGTCCTGAGTATAAAGGAACAAATATGTATCATTTTTGAACTTCATTTGTTGCCTTGCCAAATCTTTGAAAAGAATGAGAACACTTTTACAATAACAGCTGTTTTTTTGTACTCACCATTCAAAAAGCAAAGAATTCTAGAGTTATTTTTCTCTGCCTGTGTGGAACCATACCAGTCTCTGATTCCAGGTACTTTTTTGATATGAAAAAGAGCATGTTTTGTTTTCAGATGCAAACTTATTAAGCCTTTTCTCTGCTGGCATGTCACACTCATTTACATTTTGAATTGGTTTCATTGAATTCTGACAAGCAATATCAAAAATGATACTGGGATCAAGAAGTATATATCATATCTTAATGCATTTTTTATTTATTTCCAAAGAATTTGACCAAAGAATCCTCTAAGGCTTTAATCCAGCAAATGAAAGCAGTCAGGGACATGAATTGAATACAAAATGCCACACTTATACACATCTTTGTGTTTCAAAAAAATTATAAGCTGAATCAATGATGATTGATAGAAGTGATATTTCAGGATAATTTGTTCCAACAAATTAAATGATAAATTTGAATGTCTCTTTCTGCTTACCAACAAACAATCCCTTTTCTACATTGCACATTTGACAAAGCTTGTTATACACTGTCATTGAAATGCAAGGCCAGCACCACTTATTGATTCCACATTTCCTACAATTAAATGAAACATACACCCCTAATTGTTCAAAATTGTCCCTCATTGTTGCAGTTTTCCAAACTAATTCATTGATGTTTCCATTGACATCTATCAGAAAATCAAACACAAAACCCCAAGCATTGTCTTGAATTAGTTTCAAGTAGTCCCTCAATGTGATTATGGAGTCAATGCTGTTAGTGATGTCATTTATAGATTCCTTCCAGATTTAGTAGTCAGCCAACGTGCTTTGTCATCATCAAGTGTGATTTCACCATTAATCTCATTAAGTGCCCCTTTATCTTCAATCTTTTTTTCAAATTTTCAAAGTCATTGTCACCAAACAAGGAATGAAGTAGTCTTTCAACTCTGACATACAGACTAAAATGCAATTTTTAGAAATATTTTGGTTCTCTGAAAAAATGCTCTGATATTGTCTTGAATTGTTGAGAATTTAATTTGCAGTTGAGTGCTTTCAGATGCAGAATATAAAGTGCATGTGTACCAATATTTTTAAGTGCCTCATCTGACATTGTTTGGCAATGATGTAATGCTGTCTGCAAGGTTTACAATTTCCTCCATGAAAGAGACTGGCCAATTCGATTTTACTCCTTTGTTTTGATGTCTTGCATGTTCACTTGGAATTTTTCCTTATAATGACTGGACCTTTGGATTCCTTGTTTAAATCAAACCACTGCACATAGAATGAACATTTTTTTAGGAACCATTCTTGTATCTACATTTTGTTACATCATCCCCCCTTCTTGAGCACTCAATCTTGTCTCTGTTGTTATAGGCACAGAATTCATGAACTGTTCCAACTGTTGCTGTTGATTTCCTTAGAGTATACCAATCCAACCAAAATGATCCAAAGTGAAATAGTTCCACTGTAACTTTATTAAAATCAGTTTTTGGGTCATATTCTGGAGAACTATGGGAGCATTTTGCAACAATATCTTTCAAAATTATTCCCATGATCATGTGTTTAGTATTATTTGACATCAAGAGATTTTGTGCAAACTTTTGAGAAGCAGTGTCTTGTACTGACAAAGGGGACTCAGTATTGGAACCACCATTGTTATCATTCCCACTGACACAGTCACCTGATCCTGAATGTTGGATTGGCGAGAACACTAAATCTTTATAACTGGATTGAGAATCTCCTTTTTGCTACAACCAGATTCTTCTTCTTCTTCTTCTTCTTCTTCAGTGAATTAGTCAGTAAGATTGGTGCCACCAGACTTGTTACAATCCTTAATTCAGGAACCATTTTTATCCACAATCCTGGCACTGGAAAATAAGAGAGAGACTGAGACACACTGGGTTTGTCAGAAAATGATAGCAGGCTTTCAACTTTGAGCTGGGGGGATGAACCAATTTTGGATGAATTTTGTGTATCACTTTTTTGGTATGCTCGTCATTGGATGAGAGGGACAGAATTTCAACATCAGAATAAATTTGGTCTTAAAACTGCTTAAAAAGCATCTTTTCTCAATGACTGCTACAGAGGGAATCATTGGATAATAATGAAGCAGATGAGTCTAGTTCAGAATCATCCATGGTCAGCCCTGTTAGTTGTGTGGATTAAAAAAGCCACACAGTAATGATGTAAGTTACAATAATATCAAATTTAAAAAAACCATTCCATTTTGTCACATAAAAATTGTGACACAGTACATTATGACCAAAATTTGTACATTATTTTCATCACAAAAAAAATAAATTTTAGCGATTACTCGTACTCTTAGTAACTATTTTGGAAAAAATGTCATATCCAGTGTGATTTGCGGCTAGTGTCTGGTAGACAGTGTTGAATGGTTGAATGAACCACCAGCTACCAGCTCCCATCTCCCCGACGTTGCCGCAAGCCGCAAGCCACAACGCACACTTTTTTCAAAACCAGAGTTCAAGCGAGCAGCAACAACTTCCAATGCCGAGATCAGAGAGGTGAGAGCCGAGAGACATCCACCTGAGTACTACGTACCGTGAGTTTTGTATGGCAGAAGGGAAGACGAAATAGCGCATGAGAATGCATTTGGTTCAGAGTTTACTTACTGGGCTTGTTGTTTTGTGTCTTTTTGAGTCCATTTTTCTGGCCCATGGAACAGTGAACGGAGAACGGAGAACGGAGCCGCCAGTCTCGTCCACGTGCCACGATCTCGTCCATCGACGATGATCGTCAAGCACTTTCATCGTTTGCTGTTTCTGACAGAATGATCAGAAGTGATGTGAATGCATGCCATGAGATTGGCTGGGCTATCAGAACTACTGATGCCGAGTGAGATTTCCAAAAAGACTGTTGTATAGTAGATATGGTAGGCCATCGTCTCGTTTAGATCCACAGAATCTCTTGGAGTGATTAGTGTCAAAACTCTAAACAATTGTTTGTACTTTTTTCTACTGCCTTGTATTTTTATAAGAATGCATTGTTCTCATATGTTTTCTTATCTTTTGCTGTGGTTACATTGTTTGTGTTGACTTAGATTGAAACGGAATCGAGATCCTTGGATTGTTGATATTGAGCCATTTCACCCTTGTTGAGATTGATGTCGGAAAAATTTTCCAAACGCTAAATGTTATCTTGATCTTTATTCCAACTGCAGATATAATATTCAAGTTATGATCTGTTAGAGCAATGCCCGAACAAAAACAACAATCGACCATGTACCGATTTGACCAAGTTTAATAGACTGCAACAAATGATGTAATGAACAAGGAACAACCTCTACATACAGACTTGACACTTGACAATTCGCAACATGTTGGAAGAAAATGAAGTGCAGTCAGCCTTGAAGGGCGAAGACACTGTGGAGAATTCATCATTTATTGTGGTGGGTTCTCAGGATAATTTCCAATCATCGTTGGAGCCACCTCCACCTCCGCCAGCAGCATTCTCTTCTCCTTTGAACCATGACCCTGATATACTACCTCCCATTCCATCCTCACAATCTTCGCCTCTTCATCATCGTCAGTTTCCCAATCACCAAGACCATCATCAAAGTCATCAAAGACAAAGAAAAATCGCCACCACACTGTACATACTCACAACCCTCCTCCTCTTCGCCGACCAGAACCTCCTCTCTCCCAACCTCACCGCCATCGCCACCGAATTTGGCTTCAACGAAATAGAACGAGACGTCAAACTCGGAGGAGAAATAGCCATTGCCTTTTTCATGATTGGAGTCCCTGCCTCGTTCCTCGTGGGGTGTTTGGCCGACGTTGTCCATCGGCGGAGTTTCTTATTTCTCATTGTCATTTTTGTGGGGGAGGGGGCATGTCTGGCGACGTATTTTGTAACGACGTATGAGCAGCTGTATTGGTCCAGGGCATTGACGGGATGTAGCGTGGGAGGGGCACTGCCGTTGATTTACTCGGTATTGGGGGATTATTATGAGCCGAAGGAGAGAGGGTGGGTGTCGGGTGCCATTGGGATGGGGTGTGGGATTGGAATATCTTTGGGTCAGGGATTGGCGGGGATTTTGGGGCCGAGGTACGGGTGGAGGACCCCTTTTTTAGTGGTCAGTGTGCCGGCGATGGGGTGTGCGTTGCTAGTATGGGCGTTGGTGGGGGAGGTAGAACGGGGAGCGGGAGAGAAGAGAGTGTTGTTGTCCAAAGGGTTGGAGGGAATTTGTGGTAGGGTCGAAGATGGGGAAATAAAAGTAGCAGACCACGTGGAGATGGTGGAGATTGGAATTGTGTCAAGTTCTTCCAAGCTAGATCGAAAAGAACAGATTCATCGAGCATCTAAGATCACCAAACAATCAAAGGACTCGCCCATGCAAGGACATTATGTTCAGCTGAAACACGAAGATTCTTCAGCTTCCTCTGATTCGCGGCAATCTCACCAATTAATTGATAACTCTATCAACGACAATAATTTGCAAACAAATGGCAACACCGCATCAAATCAAATCAATCAAATATCATGCCACTCCTCCATAGAAACGACTAAGACTACAATTTTCTTCAAATGTTGTAGCTCTTTTTTTGAGACGTACGCACACCCGCACTTAATCACGTTGAAATGTCTTCTACGTTGTCCATCAGTCTTACTCGCCATCTTCCAAGGCGCACCAGGATGTGTTCCGTGGGGCATTGTCAATACATATCTGAACGATTATTTGTCAACAGATGGGGGGTTGTCAGTCGAGGTGTGTTCTAGTTTGATTCTTCAATGCTTTGATTGCTTTGCTGTGGGCTGTAACACTTTTACATATGTTCCGTTACGAAAATTTTCTCAAATAATGCCTTGCTCTCCGTGTTTTCTTGTCGAACTGTCTCGTCTCGACTTACCCTGGATACGCTTTTTGCAATCTATATACGACTTTGATCTTCACCGTGCCTATTCATCTTAGGGTGCAACGCTCATCATCCTCGTCTTTGGTCTAGGAAACTTTGGTGGAACAACACTTGGCGGCATTGGAAGCACCTATTTGTACACCAAACATGGACCGCGTTATCCCGCCTTGCTCTCTGGAGGGGCTGCTGTCGCGGGATGTTTCCCAATGTGGATGATGCTCAATTTCAACTCGGTCTCTACAATCATGCCCGATGAAAACGAAATCAGTGCCACTCGATGGGTTCGCGAATTGGAAAATGACAATGCCGCCGACACAAATGCATACCAAGATTCCATTTCGGACTCTTCCACCTCTAACCCTTCTTCATCACTTTTCATCCTATCCTCCATTTCCCTAGTTGCTGGCGTACTGTCGGGAATCACTGGACCCATCGTCAAATCTACTCTCCAAAATGTGACCCTCCCAAATATGCGAGGTCAGGCATTTGCACTGCTCAATACATTTGATGATTTTGGAAGGTACGCATAATCCAATCCCAATCCTTTGCTTCGACAATCCAACGCTAATCCTTTGCTTTGACAGGGGTCTAGGTCCAGCGTTTGTGGCATGGTTGATCCAACAATTTGGGAGGCAGAAAGCATTCAATGTTGGAATCTTTGGATGGGTATTTTGTGGGATTTTAAATGGAATGCTGTTTTGGACTGTAGAAAAGGACGAGGAGCAGGTCAGGGCAGCGGTTGTGGAGGAGATGGGGTTGGGTGTTTCGCAACAGGAAAAGGGGGAGTGCTCGCGTAATGAAGCTATTGCTGAGGATTCATGTGATGTTGCTGGAGATGGTCTCCTGGATTCCTCAGATAATGGGCATGAAAGTGATGGCGGCAAGCTAGAGCCCCACCAGCGGGTGCTTTAGTAGCAGAAAAGCTGTCTTCCTTAAATTCAAATGAGTCGCAAGCATTTTGATTGGTTCTTTTGAAAAGACATGAATGATCATGTTCCTGTGGTAAATAGAAGTGGCAGGGTTTGAGTTGACTGTGTGTCAGGCGCGAAGTACATTCTTCAGATGGTTGAGAAGATTTTGGCTTCTGATAATAGAGAGGAGGATGCATCGGAACTATTTTAGGTCAAATATGAAATATGAAATTTGAAATCCAAAATTTGAAGTTCGAAAACCTCATCACGATAGTTGCAACCACAAATTCAAATACAACTCAACTCTGAAAATGCAACCCTCTACCGCCGTCATTTGAATTTTGAATTTTGGCCACATCAAAAAGAGGACATAGTTTTCAAATTGGCAAGCTTTCTCAATGCTTTCGTCCGAATCAATGGTAAGATGCACAATGCTAGCAGTCTCTTGAAGTGAAAGTCTAGAGATCACATTTTGAGCCCTCAACATTTGATAGCTTTCTGTTATCGTCCCTTTTTGAGCAGTCAAATTCAAAGAGTACATCGTTGAATTGACACCTTATTTCAAACCAAAAACTATTCTATTACGTTCCAACAAAATGGCTGAAGCTTTTCTTCATTGCGCAGATACAGCCATTGCACGCCTCAATGAATTAGAGGACGATGCACAAGAACAAGGCGATTTTGACGAGGAAACGGTTGCAGGCGAGTTTGGAAGGGAGTACGATAGTGATGAAACAGCTATTGGCAATGACACAAAAATCGATGCAGCCGTGCCCCCTGCCATTGATTCTACATTGTCTTCCAAAAGTGTCAATAAGCAGGGGCATTTGAAAGCGAACTATGTGGTAGGTAGATCACCAGGGCTTCGGCTAGCTCCCAAACGTGCTATTAGATCCGGCGGGCCCCTCGAAGGTGAAAAAAAGGTAGCAGCATTATCAGAAGAAAGTCTTTCTGGAAAGAAAAGGACCAAAGAGTGCATTGTTACAGAACAAAAGCAAGACAAAATCAAACAGCAAACGCGAGAGGGTAACATGGAGAGTGTAGTATCTCGTCTCGACGAATCGAATAAGAAGTTAGAGAAAGAGAAGGATGAATTGTATAGCATCGGCAGGGATTCGTTGAAGTTGATTCGTGAATTCACCGCAAGTGTTCAAATGCTCGAAACAAAAGTTAACGAGTACCAAAACAAAGTTGAATGTCTCGAAGCTCAGTGCAAAAAACTTGAGCAACACATCAGCAGTAATGTCGGCAACGGAAATCTCCCCGGCCAATGCGTTCCATATCAACAGCGAAACCAACCTTTTCATCAGAATTTGCCAGCGTATCAAGGACAGCAACAGCTACAGCCACAGTATCAGCCCCATTGTCCGCCTCGATCATACACTGGATTTCCACACCATCAGTTCCAGGGCATGCCCCAACAACCCCAAACTAGCCAAGGCTTTGGATATCCACAACTGAATCAGCCATTGCAGAACAATTTCAACGGGGTGCCGCCACAGCAACAGCAAATGCAGTCGCAGCAAGCATCCTATTTCATGTCCACTCAGCAGTGTTTTTACTCATAGTGGGAGAGCATGAAACTGCCCGGACGATGCACGGTAAATCAAACCACCGTGCTTAACCTGCATCACAATTAGGGCATGTCTTTAAACTTTCATTTGATTGTTTTGCTCATTGAAAGAACTAATGTCATAACGAATTGTGATAGTAGTAAGAGCAAGTCAAGGTGAAGATTGTCTTTTTCCATTAACTATTTACAATAATGATTGGATCATAGCACAAAGCAGTATCCCTACATCCATTCTGATTAGACCACTCCTGAAGAGTTTTGAGAACCTCTCTCATTGACGGTCGTTCACTTGAGTCTGTCGAAAAAGTCTTCTGAAGAGAAAAGCGAATACTACAAGGCCATTTTGGATTGAGCCTTGGATTCTCGCCATTCAATGTTACTGCTTCAATGAATTTCTCGCGACCGTATTCCGAAAATGGATGCTGATAACTCAGAACTGCCCACAACACACAACCAAAAGAATACACATCGGCCTTGTTATCGTGGGACTTACACGAAAGTACTTCAGGCGACGAATATCTCGATGAAAAGTAACTTCCAAATGTTTCCGAAGTATCCTCTCCTACAATATTTAACGTTCTAGCAAGTCCGAAATTAAATAGTTTGAGATTTCCTCGATAATCAAAGCCAATATTTGCCGGCTTTAAATCTCGAAATGCTACTCCACTTTCGTGAATAAAGTTCAAAACAGAGGCTAATTTTGAACAAATTTCGATTTGGTCCTCGCTGATGACACTTCTCGTTGAAAATATGTTTGGAATATTTTTCCTTGTAAAACGCACTGCGTTCCTCAATGATGCCGAATTCTTTGGTTTTCGTTCAAGCCAATTGTCGATCTTCTGGTCAAGAGTTTCATCAATCTGCTCAAGTATTACAAAGAAGTTATCACTTCCTCCTAGAAAGGCATCGTGCTTTGAGGCATGCACTCCGTGGATCTGAATAATATTTGGATGTACCAAAAATGAAAGCAAGCTATATTCAATTGCTGCCTTTGTCACAGCTTCTTGAAAATCAGAACTCAGCTCCAAACCTCGCCGCATCCTTTTCACGACATACTTCCCATTTGATGCAGAACAAAAGGAATTCGCAACTTTTTCCCTTTCATTTCGTTCCTCTTTTGTGATATTTTCACCAGGATCTGAACGCATATTGAATTTCCTGATTTCAAAAGTATCTGTGATTCCATCCGAGCAAAGAAGCCGGCCCAATGTCACTTCGTCTCGATAAAACGGGGCAACGCATCTAGGAATCGTTGAAACGTCTGAGTCATTTCTGTTGAAAGATTCTGTGGTATGATTGTGCCATTTGAGAAAATTATCCCTTGCTAGTATTCTCTGACGAGTAATAGAATTCGCTACCATGTTGAGATGTGGTCACAAATATCTGGGGATACAACTTGATTAGATACCTAGTGTATGGAATCCATGCAACGAACGGAGTGGAGTTTTTTATTCTTATCAAACAAGCAAAAAAATGAGCCAGAAAGAAGATGGTATTAACTGTAATACCCTTGGAACGCGAGAGCTTTGAAGTTAGTAAGTACTACTATTCTAGAGAGAGTCCATCAATTCTCTTCCACAAGACTCTCCATTATTATTTATTGCAATTCCTACAAACCGTATGTAGATAGAATACCACAAAAGAAAAAATGGCAAGTAACATTTTAGTTCTACTTCTTATGCATGGCATCAATAGTAGTTAGCTGTATGTAGTTAGTATGGTACAATAACAATATGGTAGGTACTCCTAAAAAATAATATTATGGTATGGTACTTATGGTAGAATACCATATGTATGTATGTTAAGTACCATACCATACTAGTACCGCTACTATACCATAAAATTATACGAGTATGCATGCATGATTCATGATGATGTTGTGTTGTCTTCATGCATGCATGCAGGAAAATAATGTCATCGTGACAACATTTTACATTTTTTTGCTTGATGTCTTCTCTGTGTCTTGCAATTTGGCGCCAAGCTCTGGAAGACCGAGAAAATAGTAAAAAGTATTCAGCGATTGGCACCCAAGCAGGCAACAGCTCTATTTTATTTTGATTTACTTTTTTTTGTGGAAAAAGAGACAAATCAAAACCCATGGGTAACATAGTACTACCAATGTATTTTTTAAAGAGACCAAAAAATGGCATTAATAATTGTCCCCTCTTGGCGGATGTTACTTACTAGCTTTTTTATTTGTAGAACATCTCAAGCAAGGTTCACTTTTCTGGGCAGATGTATGTAAAATTGCTTGCTCTCCTCCAGTGATACATTCAGTTCATAATGACTCTAGAGCATAATAATAGATATGGGCATTTACACCACATGAACACTTTTATTTATACTCACGTTTTCATCTTGGCTTTTGTTTAGGATTAACGTTCAGGTAAATGCTTCTTGATTTTATGAAAAGAAAATAAATCAGATTTGAATTAGTACCTCTTTAATTAAAGTGACATAAATATTTGATACTGACTAATGCATTTGCAAAAATATTCTTTCGATTATTCAAGTTCAAAGAGAGACCAATTTTCACTTGAAATTATGCTCTATCCAATCACATATTTACAGGTAAAAAGAAAAACCTAGTAAGTTTTCTGGGTTGATTTTGCCATTGATATGATATATTGTGCCCAAATCATAATAATAATATCTATCTGGATATCTATTTGGCATAAATTTCTAATTATTTCAAGTATGAGCCAGAGTCACATTTTCTACCTATTTTGCATAGTGATATATGCAAAAATAAAAAATGAAGGTGAAAGTAAGCAACACATAAATGGTTCTGACCCCTAATTGTACTCTAATGATACAATGAAGATTGAAACAAATATGGATATAAAATATAACACAATAACTTAAAACATAATTGGCAGCTACAAAGTGATTCTAATTCCAATAAAGAATAATTTTTCTTATGAAAAACTTCAATGCACCTAACAATGTACATCAATTGTAACAATGATTTTGATAATTTTTGAAAGAATTTTAAATTCTTAATTACCTTGTTTAGTATTGAGGAAGATTTAATATGCATAATAGTAGAAAACTGGGGTTTTATCTATAAACTTTAGTCACCTTGAAATTAGAAATTACTTAAGTTGTTTAATAGAATGAGATTGGAAAAATTTGCACAAAATAAGAGTTCCTGATGTTGATATTGATTACTATTTGCATTTTTGGTATCCTTTGGTTGAAAAGGCAGATCAATAGGAACAAGATTTGTTTTGATTAAGTTTTTGTAAATAATAGTTGGAATTTGCACCACCCATTGAATGGTAGCACTCTATCTATTTAAGATTATTCCAGCAAAAGGTCTTTTCTTTCTATTGTCATCTGAAGAGATAAAAATCAATCCATTGGACTTTGAAATTCAAGAAATAATAAGTTGTAGTTTTGCTGTGACTAGTTCACTGGTCATGGAGGGACCTGTAACTGAAGAGTGATTGTTTACCAGTAAAATAATACTAAACACTCAATTTTTTTTTGATTTGATTGTAACACCTACCAGAAAGCATGTAGACATGTTTAAATGCATTGTATTTATCAAATAATACTACATCCACATATATTGAAGAATGCTTGAAAGGTAATAGAATTTGGCTCAAAGAATTAGTGATTTTGATATGGCAGTTTTTAAATGCATGTAAATAATTTTTTCTAACCACAACAATACACATATAAATTTGTTTCTTATGTGAAATTTTTTGATGAAATTTTGCTGTACACATGCTACTTTCAAAAGTACTTGCCTCTGTTATGAAAGAATATTAAACTCATGATTTTTGTGAAATTCCTAATTGAATCAGTACTTAATGTCAAAATAGTAAACTTAGAAGAAACAGAAATACAACAACTCTTAAAAAATACACTATCTTTTTCAGAGAAAGCAACAGTACCTTTCACTAATGAAACAAGTAGTAGAAGACAATCAAATTATATTGTTGGTTTATTAGCTGACAATAAATCTTCTTTTTGAACTGAATGTTATCATTTGTTCAAATGAAAGGACACCAGTTATAAAGTATATCAATTTTCAACTGGTGTTACTATGATGAGAAACCAAAAAAATATTTTTTCTGATTGTATGCTATACAAAGTCTTTGAAAAAAATCCTTATTGTATTAGACTAAAACCTTTCCTCTGCAGCAGGTCTTTTAACAGTATTATTGTTTTCTCCCTTCACTAGAATAAAATAGTAAAGAGCTTTCATTTTCTTGTTTTATAGATTCTTGTACATGATGTATTTCTAATACATTGCTGTTTCAGATGGTTTTCAGATTGCAAAACACAAACCTAAATGGCAACACTAATTGAACAATAGTATCACCTACTGGAGCAACCTACTCTATCCAATTTAAACAGTGGCAAATGTAGAATTTTTGCAATCATCTGCAAAATTTAAGAAGCGATTGCCTCTATCATTGAAAAGCATTATTTTTCATCTCAAATCTCACCAAAAAGTATCACACATTCAAAAATATGTACTATACAACCATACTCAGGAATCAATATGGTTATATTTGTTGTGAAGAGAGTAGCCTGAAAGTAAACAAAAATGATATTACCTCCTAAAGGTAAATCATTGGACAATGGAAAAATGTGCAACTACCACAATCACTGTCACTGTCATGGAATGGAAAGCCAATCAAATCAAACTACTATCAACCATTCAAGATTGGACCACCACCCAAACAAAAGAAAACCATTGTAAAGAAGGGGAGGGAAAACATGCAAATTGTAACCATGGTGGCATCAGATATAACTTGAGATGCATGGATCAATCATTCAAAAACAACTAACAAACATGTAACAATGTCACCTGATGGCAAGAAGAGCATTAGCATCAGTAATGCCAAGAAAGTGCACCAATACAATGGTGCCATCTTAATGCCTTCTCCTCAAATTGCCAAAACAGTAGGAAGTGCACATGCAAGTGAAACTAAACCAGTGGATTGGGAGTCAGAATGCCTTGACAGACACCCTCCTCCTTCCACTCTATAGCCAACTGCACCCCCTACTAATGAAGAATGGATCAATAAAGAAAATAATTGTCTGATTCACCTAAGCCACATCTTTCATTGCTGCATGGATGAGTTTACTCCTGACCTCATCAAGAATTCTTGTGATTTAGAAAACTTTGAATTTAAATGGGAACGCACAGGCACCACCTTTTGGGACCACCAAAACTTTACTACTGAGCAAGATGCCTCAAAGAAAAAAATACTCAGACAAAGAACAAAATGAAAATAACCCAAACTATTTAGTGTGTAAAGCATTCTACTGAACAATAGAATCAACCAAAGCTTGTCAGCATAGCCTGAATTACTCCTAGAAATTAGGCTTTCAAAATATTGAAACCCAAAATATTCAAGGACTGACTCTTGGCAAGTAAGAGCACCTGATAAAAATCATGAATACAAATGATATAAAAGTGTACTACATGTAGGAGAATTAAAAATATAGTTATGTTGTATCAAATCTTACTGAAATTGATGGATACCTCTTTTCTATTGCAACACAAAAAATTGAACGAATTTGCTATATATCTTGGTGAAGTAGGAATACTTTTGGCGCCTGATTTTGCATGTGCTCACAATCACAAGTATGCAGAAAGTCCTCTGCAGATTGTTTCCAATTAAAAATATGACAAGAGTGTACCTCTAAATAGGATCAAATGAGAACTCAAAATTATGATTGCCTCTATCTACCACCCAGCCAAGTCAAAATAACATGCAGAGTTTCTAGACTACCTGCATCAAATTGTGTCAAGAATACCAAAAACCCATGAACTAATCTTTGGGCACAATATCAAAGGCAACCTAGGCATCAGATGAAAATATGAGATAAGTTCAATTAAGGCAATAAGACCAAATTTACAAGACAATAGAAACAATAAGGGTACGAAATTCTGAATTTCCTAGAAATGAAAGGATTGAAAGCTACCAACACATTCTTTTCAAAAAAATTACACCACATTGACCAACCCAGCATCCAAATATCACCACACTTTCAATTTCATCATAATATCTGCATGTATTGAAGATCTTTCTGAAAAAAGCTGTAGACTGTGAAGTATTACCATCATCAATAAGCATCAGCTACCACTCAGCTGTTTGTATGAAAATAGTGATTGCATCAATAAAATTTAAAATTTAGGGAACCAAAATCAAAAAAAGAAGGAACTATCAACTGGCAAGCAAGTATATAAATAAAAAGGAATCAAAACCATCTATAGCAACACAATATGAGCTTTGAACAAAAATACTTGCCCCTTTTACACCATATTCTTCCAAAACTTTCTGAATGCAGGAGAATCTGGCAATATAAAATTGAGAAAGAAGAATCAATCCTGGTATAGATTCAGTGCTCAGAAACTGCAACCTACAATCAACCTTAAAGCAAATTGAGAGAAAAATTAAGGCAAAATTGTTGTGAGGAAGAGTACAAAACATTAGACTAAGGATATAAGAATGCAAAAAAAATAGCAAGAGATTCCTGCAATGAAGAAAAAGCAAAATGGAAGAGACATCTTGAAAAAGCATAAATAGTATTAATAGAGCAGCGTCCAAAAATGAATGGGAAGCTATTGAAGACTGTAAAGGTGGCTTCACATGTCATCTCCAAGATGGATATGAGAATTCAGAACAGAGAGATTGCACAAAACAACAAAGAGAATTTGCATATTTTCAAACTAAACTTTGAAATGTGTTAAACAATCATTGCAGAACATATATCTTACCTGCCAAAATAATCAGAGAAAAGAAACAAATCCAACAACTAGACAACCCCATCACATAGGAGGAATTCAAGAAAGCAATTGTGGCCATGCAAAGCAACAAAAGCCTAGGACTTAATGGAATCCCAGTGGAAGCTTTTAAAACTATGAAACTCAAAATCCTTAAAGAAGTGTTTGCCTTTATTGTAGACTTTTATGACAAAAAAGCTGACTATGAAGAATGACATGAGGACCATATCATATCAGTTCCCAAAAGGGGAGACCCGAGAAACCCCCACAAGTAGAGAGGGTTTAACCTTATTGATATATCCTCCAAGATATTTACAAAAATAATCACCAATTGCTATACAGTACAAAATTCCAATTTAGTTCCATGCCCAAAGTAGGCTGCCAAGATGGCCTAATCACCCTCAAAACCCTGCTTCATCTCCATAGACAGCATAACCAAGAATTATTTGTTGCCTTTGTTGACCTGGTAAAAGATTTTGACAAAACAAATCATAACTATAATTAGAAGTACTGGAAAAATTCAGGGGGCCACCAAAATTTAGCAATGTGAGTTATACTCATCATCAGGTCTGAAAAAGCTGACACCCCACAGATGGTAGGCATCCATCAAGTAGACATAATGTTGCCAGTATCATTCATTTTCATAATGACAGCTTTTTCCAAGGTGCTGGAGTACAAATGTAAATGGGAAATGGCAGGACTTAACAAAATAGAAGTAAGAAGAACACCTTTTATGGAAATGGAAGAAAGCCAACTCATCAGTCATAACAGCACCTAGCTCATCACAGTCTCCAGCTTCAAAACCCTGCAAGACCTCCTTTTAGACAATAGAGAAGTTGTATTCAATACAACAGAGGAAATGATCAAAGCACTTGATATAATCCAAATAGTCTCCAACCTCTTTGGCCTGGAAATGACATACGCAAGAAAGAGAAGTCTAAAACAGAATGTATCTTCTTTCTGCCACTACCTTTCTTCTCACCACAAAAGGGAGAAATCAACATGATACAATACAACAAAAAAAGTTAGAGAACATTGAAACAAACAAATACAGCACCAGCTGCTAATAAATTGCAATCAATGGGAAGAGGAGAAGAGTAAAACTCAATAATAAAATTCTAAAAAAAATACAATGACTTCCAGGAAACAAAGAGGGTTCATTTAGAAAATGGTTTTGTAGACATCACAAAACATTTCAAATACCTTGGATCTTACCTCTCCTACAACCTAAAAGACAACTACAGCATCAATAACAGAATAAACCAAGCAAGTGATGCAATAGGGGCACTGACATGTATCTGGAAAAGCAAACACACAAAGACCTGTCAGAAAAAAATTTACTTTTAAAGCAATTTCCATGAGCCTGTTTCCATCAGGATGAAAAGTTTGGGAGCTAAAAGAGTCAAGCTTCAAAAAAATGAAGTTTTTCTCAACAGATCAATCAGATGGGTAACTGGTTTCACAATGAAGAATGTTAGAGAAGAAAAGTTAACAAAATCATACACAAGAAAAAAATATTATGTTCCTTGCATAAGACACCAAATAGCCATTACACAGACCACCTACCTGGAGAGGATAACCAGAGCACTAATGCCCCCCCCATAACATCTTAACATTATATCTGAAAATCTGGTTGAGTTGCTTTTTTTGTATTTTTCCCTGTGTAAATCAACATGGGACAGGTTAATACAGCAAAAATACTCCACTTTTTGTCCCATATTTTACAAAACATGGGACATATTTGGTTGATTGAACAGTGTTTATTATTTGTGGTTGAAAATCAACCTTCAAATTCTGTCAACTCACTGCCAATTCCAGGAATGTCAAAAAACTCAACTGATTCCTCTTGCCCATTAAAAATGTTTTCTTACCAATGTCCACCATACCAATTGATTTTGAAAGCATTTTTAGCACTCACAAGTATTTAGCACCCTTTTTTATATCAACATGGTCTTGGAATCACAAAAAATAACAACCTCACATGGTACACTTATGAAGTGTTTTTGTACCATCACAAAACTGAACTAATGTGATGTCTGACACCAAAACTCTTAGTGAGGTGCAGTCATTTTTTGAAAAATTTACAAATGGTTGACTGTTTCAGATGATTCAGAACCCAGGTAACCATGAAAAATACAGGTGAATGTACCAATGAAAGTGAAGGTCATTTAATTATTGTCTGTAGTGTATTTAGATAAAACTTAGCTTCTGTCTCACCTCCAATCATCCACTGCATGTATTTTTTGTATTATTATTTCATCATTCTTGATGATTTTTCCAAAAAAGTGTCATACATTTAATTGATTATTAGTTGACATTATTGTAATCTGTAGAATCAAAAATACACAATATAATCACAAATACACATACTGACACTTAGGTGTGATCTTTTACAAGTATGATACACAAAATCAAGAGTAATGATCAACATACATTTATTTATTCATTTGTTTATTTTATCATCATATTAAATATTGAAAAATTATTATATCAACTTGATGATTCAAGTGATGTGTTTGGAAGCACTGAACTTTCATACAATTTTACTCATAAATTCAATTTCCTTATATAATTCAAAATTGGCACTTTGAAATTCAAGAACGGCCTACTTAGGAACTGGTAATAAAGAAAAATTAATATGACATCTGTTTTTCCCCATTTTGACTGGCTTACTTGGATCAATTTGCCCACACCGTACAATACTGTTTTTACATACATGAAGAACCAGCGAAGAACCCTCTTGGTGCCGCTGGGTGACATAAAACTGAATAATAATGAAAAACGGCTTCCGGTATCTTAAATCTTACCTTTTGAAAAAAATCTAGTGATTTTTTTATCTAGATAATTTTAATGACAAAAACTTCAAAAGCTAACTTTTCCATGATATTGTATATTTTATGGAAGGTATATTTTTATCTGTTTTCTCCTTGCGTCATTTTCTGAAAGGTTGAAAATTGGTCGCTACCTTGTTGCAAGAATTATTAAATAACTTACAGGGGAAGAAGAATGCTTACTGGCAAAATTTTATTCGTATCAACTGAGGAATTATTACCTACAAATAGATAATATCGCCATCATATGGTACTCATGAGAACTAGGAATGGGACCTGGTGGGACACATTATTTTTTGTCTGTCCGGAAGTGTACATAGGTACTTACTATGTGGCAATATCTCTCTGGAATCTCCATGGAATCCGAATTGCTAAAAAGAAAAATAATCTATCGGCAATTTTCTTCGCTAAATATTGTTCTTCTCAATGTTTGAGAAAACACAAATTATATTAAGATCGCTATTTTCTTGAAAAAAGAATGGCTTATCAATTTATTATGCTCTTGGAAAAATTTACTTTGTTGTGCCTACATGACAAATTTTTTTTGCCATACATGGCAAAAACGGCAAAAAATATGGCAAAAAAATTAAGAAAAAACTTTTGCCATTTTGGTGCCATTTTTGTGCCATTTTTTTCCACGGGCCATTTTTCTTTGCCATGGCCATTTTTCTGAGCAAATGCCATTTCCTGGGCTTTTTTTCGCCACTTTTGGCCACAGTGATAATTGGATTTGAACCCCTTAGACGTCAAAAAAGATAAGCTAAAATTCATTAAATTACTTAAAAATTATTTTTAAATTGATATATCTTTTTTTATGAAAAATATAAAACAAGAAAAGCTTAAAAAGGACGTAAAATTACTTGTTTTTGTTGAGTTGAGTACAACAATTTTTTTAATTTTTAGATTTTTTTTCTCGTAAAAATAGGTAGAAATGGAAAATAAAGATACTCTTATGTGCTGAGGGATGTAAATTTTATTATTATGGTATGTTATATGGCAGTATTATAAAAAATAATAATACTACTATTATAATAGTAGGGTAATGTAGCGTAGAAGTACCATTATCAACTAAGGACTATCCTTAGTTCCAATACTATATTATTGTCTCCGTATTC